>PVJC01004976.1:0-61124 GCA_004026665.1 Murina feae
TTCCTGACATCCACTCCTCCTGCTGACACCTCTCCTCCTGATACCTCCCCTCCTCCTGACCACCTTCCCGTCTAGCTAACCATTCCTCCTGCAGATCATCTCCTCCTCTTGACATCCACTGCCTCATGCCTCCTATCTGCTCTTCCCCAGCTTTCCCACCTGCTGCCTCCACTTGTTGGCAGCCTGTCCTTGTACCACCCAAGCCCGGCTCCCACCAGCCACAGCCGAGCTGGCCTGGACCTAAAATTTTTGAAGGCCCTCCAGGGTCCCCAGTTGTCTTCCTCACCTAGCACAGGTGATCTGTGCCTCCTGCCCAGCTCACTACTGAGGCCATGCCTCACTCTGCCTGCAGGTGTCTCTGAAGTGCCACCTCCTCCAGGAAGCCCCCTGAGCCCCCTGCCTGGCATGACCTCTGACACTATGATGAGGTGTCTGGCTTCCAGTGGGATTGTGCAGAGGCTGGCCTGCCTTACTCCTGCCTGTCACCTAACATATCTATCGAGTGAATGAAGCTGACTCTTACAGAATTTTAAATCATTTCATTTAGATATTTCAGGGTTTTTAGTTAAGTCTGGCTTTTATCCTAGAATAAGCTGGGCTGGAGACTACCTCCTGTTGAAACTCCTGCAGGAGGCTGCCTGTCAGCCCCTCATTCCTGCTCCCGCCAGATGCAAGGTCCCTCTGGCAGAGCTGAGGCTGAAATGAGGTGAGGAGAACCTGACAAGAGGGAGCTTGCGGCTAAGCAAGGCTGAGCCTTTGAGTCAAAGGACATAAACTCCACACATAAGGGTGTTCCAAAGGTCCTCGGGTCCGAGTTCCGCGAGCCAGGCCCTAACCAGCAGCACCAAGAGCCCAGGTCTGGGCCTTCCCTGGGAGCCTGAGGCTTCGGCCCCTCCTGCTACATTCAATCATCTGGGGCCGTTAAACTCCTCTAGTGAGTTGGGACCCACAGTTTTAGACAAATACACCACAGCAAGTGCGCAGCGCTCCTGGTGTGAGTGGGACCCACACGGAGTGGACGCAGCTATGGCGGGAGGCGCATCCTGGTGTGAAGTCCACGCCTCAGTGCGTGTTGTGGTAAAGTCTGCGCCAGTGGAGGCAGTCCAGACCTGGAAGGTGCCGCCACCTTTAAGGCACATTCACATTAAGGACTTCTCTGCCTGTGGAGACACAGCAGGAGTCCCTGGAGGTGAGGGTGGCCGCAGGGGCTTCCTGGCTCACCTTCAGTCTGTTAAGAACCATTTCCTCACCCAACTATAAAGCCAGAATGTCCACCTTGGACAGAGAGGGCCCTTCACTTCGCCCTCTAGAAGGCTGAGCAGAGCGTCCTGCTCGACTCCATCGCCCTCCCCAGGGCTACCCCAACAAGGCCAGCCACTGACTTCCACGTAGGAAACATGGGAGCTTCCAGAGGCCAGCGGAGAAGGTCCAGGTCCTCTGCCCATGAGCGCTTGGTTCTAACTCATCTCTCCAAATTCATTTTCCAAAATTCCTTGTTTATCACCCCAACCTCACTCTGCATTCCAGGGACAGTTTCCTGCACCCTCCCCACCCCCACACCTGTGCGTGCCCGCTCCCAGACCGCTCAAATGTCCCCACTCTGGGAGCCTCGCCCCACCCCTGGCAGCACTGCTGGCTGCAACTGCTTTCTGTCTCCCAGAGCCACTAACTTAACCGACCCTGGAGCAAGTGGGATAGTCCCTCCTGCTGGGCAGCAGGATGGTGAGGAGGACAGGAGTGAAGGCCTTGGTCATCCTCACTTACTATGACCTGGTGGAGAGTAAGCATTCAAGAAACCTTTGAGGACGGAAAGAACGCCCGCCTAAGTACATTCCATACGGACGTCTTGTCACTACCCCACGTGTGCACTGTGGTTCCAGTCCGGTCTTCAGCCCTCATTCCCTCCAGCTTACTAACCTTGGTGATTCACATTCTGAGAGGCAGCTGGGGGAGCTCTGTGTCCAAAAGCACTTCCTCTTTGCTTCAAAACCCTCACTATTTCTGGTGAAACAAGCCTCCCTTCACTGCTCAGGAAAGACTGGGAGAAAAAAGGCCAAAAAAAAAAAAACAAAAACAAAAAAACCACCAAGAAACCCCACAGAAACAAAACAATTAAGAAAAGCCAAAGTCCTGATAATTTGGAAAGAATGAGTTGGTAAGTACACAACTCGAAGCTGAGTCATTCTGGAAGCAGAGGTGGCCTTTCTTTCTAGGGAGCAGGGGCTGCAGCATGGGGGGGGGGGGAATCTGTGGCGGGGGCCGTCACCCAGAGAACTTTCAGAGGAAGCAACTGGCCGAGAGCCTTTCAATGGAGACTTTTTGCCAAAGGATCTCGGGGGTAGGGTTTCAACTCAACATCGAAACCACTGAGACACCGACCTCAAAATAAAACACCTCGTCAAACTGAGGGTTGTTGGTCTTCTTTTTCACTTTCGTCTTCTTTGCTTCCGATCTGTAATCAAGGGAGGAAGGATCAGGATCAGAAATAACACTTGCGATGCCAAGTCTCTCAGCCTTGAGACTGAGCTATCAAATGCACAAGTAATTTGCTGCCTCTATTTATCTTATAAATATTTCTGTTTGTCTCCAACCCCAGATGGTATGCAAATCAGGGACCTTTACTGAGCCAAAAATACTCAGCATGAGAAACATCAAGTCTTCCTTTTTTCACAAAACCATGTGAGGCCAATAAAGGAAACAAAAGGAAGTCAAGATTACGCATTCTACCTGCAGCGCATCCTCCCCTCCCTCCTTCAGGGGCCTGTGCTCCACCCTGCAGGCCCGGGGCCTGGGCAGGTGCGGGAGGCAGCTACTTGCCTGTATGGTCCTGCTAGTGTCACAGTGGCATAAGGGTCGCACTGCCCATTCACGATGGGGAGGCCTTGGCACTCGAGGATGCTGTGGAGAGAAGCGCGAGGGGTGGTCAAGAACGGGAGATGGAGGGCCTGCAGGCTGCAGCTCACAGCCTCCCAGGGGTCCAAGAGCAGCCGTCTCACAGCTCAAGGCCAAGGGCCCTGAGCCATGGTGTGGGGATGGCTGCCCACTGCTGGACGCTCTCATCCACTGATGAGCAACCAGGAAACATCTGGGGTGGGAGAGCGTGTGCGCTGCTTTCAGGGTAGAGGAACCTCCGCATGGAGAGTTTCCAGTGAATTTTCAGGAGCACGTCACTGCCTGCGCTCCCAGGTGCCAGTGCTATTCCAGAGCTGTCCACGACGCATGCCCTGGCCTCTCCATAACCTTACGAAGCCGCACTGTTGTGAAGTCCATGTTAGAAGTGGGGGAACTGAGGCTCCGGCTTACAGCTACCGCCTGTGCCTAACCTCCATGCCACACGCGCCTCGTCACAGTGGAAGATGCTCCAGTCTCAAGCTACCCTCACGCCTGATCACACCAGCAGGCCCGGGCCGAGGGCCAGCTGTCCTGGCTCATGTCAGGGAGTGAGTCAGACTCGCTCCAGAGCGTCCTGTCACTAATCCCACTGCGTGTTCACGCCCTGGCCTGTTCTGCGACTGCTCCTCCCCAGGTGGCAGGTCAGTGTTGAGTGGATGTGGGTGCTGCTGCTGCCCTGATTCTGCTGAGTCTGTAAAGGACACAGCTGCTGGGCCTTGTGCTGATGGGTGGTTAAGAGTCTCTTGCTTCAGGCCGATGGTGGCAATGTTTGGTTGAAGCTTTGTCTGGGCGGGGCCTGCAGCTGCTGCTGGTTTGGCCCCACTCACAGGTGCGGCCTCCTGGAGCCCGTGCGGGGTGTCCCGATGATAACAGGGCTCTCCGCTGGGCTGGGGACTCAAAGTCTCAGCCCCACAAAGGGAGCCCTCGGCCCACAGCCCCCTGGCTCTGCCTGACCCCGGCTCTTCACCTTGTGGTCACACTGGCTGGTGGAGCACCGGGAAGTCCTCTCTCTCCCAAACATGCCCACAGTGGCCTCACCCACCCCCAAGCTCTGCCTGGGACACCACCCCCCTGCCCCGTGTCACAGCACACCTCCGGGACAAAAGCTGGGCGCCACACGTTCATCTTGTCTGCTTCCCTTATTGGGGGTCACAAAGCTAAGCTGTCAGTTGCCCAAGTCCTGAGCTGATCCACTCCTAGGATGCCCAGCTCTTCAGATGTTGGTGGTGGGAGAAGGAACCCGGTTGCCACTATTCCAGTGTGGCTGGAAGCCAAGGTCCTCATCCTACGTCTTATGTCAGGTTGGCTACGGACGCATGATCAGTTCCCCTCAGCCACCCGAGTGCTCCATCTCCTCCTCTCCCTGCTGCCGGGAGGCTGGGAGGCAGCCCCGCTCTCTCATTCCTTCCCCCTTCCGCTGCACTGAGCTGCTGTCCCTCCTGGGGAGGCTTCAGGTTCTCCATTTACCAGAATATTCCTTTCTGGGAGAGGGGTTTGCTCCTCCACGGCACTGCGCTCCTCAGAACTGGTGCCACCCTGCCCTGGCCATGGAGTTTTCTGTAAATTCCTTTATTTCTGCACCGCTTTTCTTCTGGAACTCCTGTTAGGGAACGTGGGGGCCTCATGGCATGGCCCATGACTTCAAGGAATTTTACCTAATATTTTTCAATTCTTTCTCTTTTCGCTCTACTTTCTGGGATACGTCTGCATTTCTCTCCCAAATTACTGACTTGGTCGTTGGTTATCTTCCTCCCTTCATTAACTCCTCATTATAAAAAATCCACTCATCCCTTCATTCACCCCTAAACTAGGATTTATTCATCCATTAACTTGCCGTTACACAAATATTGGTTGGGCCCTCACGTTTTGGGCACGTTCCCAGGACTGAGAGTGGAGCGTGAGAGGACAGAAGCTCGTGCGTGGAGCACACACATGACAGCAGGAGGGGAAACAAACTACCTCCAAGAGGGCAAAAGGCAGGGGGGTGGTCGACCCCTCAGGTGCCTGGGGCCTTAGGCTGAGGTCTTAAGGGCCAGGACTCACCCATCCTAAGGGGGAGAGAGGGGCCCCCAAAGGGCAGCAGCCCTGAGAGGGGAAGCAGAGGTAGGACGACAGCTTGTTACAGGGGTGTGGGGGGAGGCAGGCCCCCGCTCCCTCCCTGTGGATGTGGTACACACTAGCCTGGATGCATTTTTATTACGTTCAGTTGTTGATTAAGAAATTCCAGACCACCCCATTCGGGATCTTCAGAGACAATGATTTTTCACAGCCAACACAGCATCCAACACCATGAGCCTTTAATACAGTTCCTCATGTTGTGGTGACCTCCAACAAATTATTTTTGTTGCTACTTCATAACTGTAATTTTTCTACTGTTATGAACTGTAATGTAAATATCTGATCTGCAGGATGTATTTGGGTGACCCCTGTGATGCTAATAGTACTCCACTCTTCACCCTTATGTCTTAGAGAAGCACTGCAGGTGCAGGCAGCAGCCACTTGGGGCACATTCAGCCTCCAAGTAGATGGCACTTTTACGCCTTCCTTTAAAGACCAGTTTGAGAGACGCTCTATTCTCTGTCTCAGAACAAAGCCTGGCTCCTGATTGCAGTTACCCCAAGACATCTCCGAGCAAAAGGAAAATCAATACCCTACCATCTGGCACGCAGCGGGCACCAACTGGAATAAAGAGGGTGTTAGCCTCCCTCACACCCTCCTCCCCGGCATCACTTCGTTAGCGCCCTAACAGCTTTAGCTGGACTGCAGCTCAGCTGCACGATCCAGGGCTGGGGGTGTGGTGCTCTCCTGAGCGGCTTGGAGCACATGAAGCCAAAGCTGGCTTCATTTGAAGAGACACACACACACACACACACACACACACACACACAAGGTGCGTCTGTCCAGGCCGTTCCTACACAAAACAAACCTCACAAACGCTTAGGCACGCTACCCGGTAAGTAAAGGGAGAAGATTCAGTATTTACTGCACTGGGCATGATTATAGCCTAGAAAGGGCACTTTGAAACATGCCAAGTGACGGAAAACAGTCAGCTAATCTGGAATCTCAAGTACCAGAGTACAATATTTTGTGTCTATTTTAACATTTATAGGTTTCTATTATCAATCTGACCCTTAAAATAGTTATGCCTCACAGCTGAGGAAAGAGCCTGCAGCTGTGAACTCGATTCCATTTTCTTCTTTCCCTCCAAGTGGGCACGTGCTGGTGCCTGGCTTCCTGCCCCCCCAGGAGAAAACAATCTGCCTGCTGACCCGGCCTGGGTGCAGCATGAGGGCTGCAGAGCCCCAGCTGTGGGTGACCAGTGCCATCTGTGGTCACCAGCAGAGGGCCCCTGCTCCACTCCTACCCATGGCTTTGGAAGACTTCCTGTCCCTAGAAGGAGCCCCAAATCAAGAGCCTGTCAGCTGTTCTTGCTTTCTATAATCCTATCTAATAAAGAGGGAATATGCAAATTGACCATCGTGCTCTCACAAAGATGGTAGCACCCAGTCCCCTCAGCCCTGGAGTCCCCCAGTACTTTCAGTCCTGCCGCTGAGAGCGGACGGAGGGGTATGGCGGCTTCGTTCACGTGGCAGTGGTGAAGCCCCCAGGCCCAGCAGACAGAAAGCAGACAACGGGGCGTGGTGGTTTCATTTGCACAGCGGCGGCAGCGAAGCCGCCAAGCCCCGCAGATAACAAAGAACCACAAGCAGTGGGCCTACACCGTCAGGAGGACATCCCCTGACAGTTCCTGGATTGGAGAGGGTGAAGGTTGGGCTGAGAGAGCCCTCCCCACCCAGCCGTGCACGAATTTCGTGTACCAAGCCTCTAGTTCCTTAATAATAAAAAATGAGATCTTTATTGGAGTTGACATTTTGGAAGCCTGAAAGTAGGTAATTTCGCAGTTGGGTGCTCCTGGAGGTGGAGCCACAGGCAGACTGTGTCGCCTTCTCAGGCGATCAGGGTCTTGGAGTCTGGCCACTGAGCAGGGCCCATAGGCTGGTCAGGAAGGGCGGCTCAGCCAGCATTTGCCTGGTTGTCAATAGAACTTTATCTGCGAAGTGATAGAGTTTGCAAGTGGGAAAACACAAGAAACTTTGCTCCCGGGCAAAATGGCAGGCACAGGATACCCAAGGAAAGACCATCTACAGGGGCAAGAAAGGAAGGACTGCGAGAGCGGGCGAGCAACGCTCAGTCTCAGGAGAGCAGAGCCAGGAGTGGCACCGTGTCTTCCTCCCAACTTCTTGCACAAACGATAGCTGCGTTTCTCCCGTACGAACCTCTGTTCTAAAGGAAGAGACTCTGGGTCCAAAAATACATCCACAAAAGATCAGTTTGTCTTCAGTCCACAGCCTGACTGTGGAGACTGCCATGGCCCCAGCACACCTCCAGGTCACACAGGTCAAACTTAACTCCACAAGTGGCCACAGAACCTCCACGCTGTGCATGGCCACTGGCCAACAAGCTCGCATCCTCCAGGCTTTTTTCAGTGAGATGAAATGTTACGTGTAATTAACGTAATGCAAAAGCATGCCTCCCCCTCTAAAACATATGCTCTAGACGGCTGAGCATAGTGGCTGGCACTCAGTAGGGGCTCACTGAAAAGTTTAGAATGAATGATTAAAAGATGTTGTGTTTATCTTTGTTGGAAATAACAAAAGAATTAGGAGATAGAACCCGAGTCCCAGCTTGAAATCTAGTTGGAAAGACAAGCCACTCACACAGGACCAGTACTTGTCCAAGGATTGGTAGGTGCCCAGTCCTTGTACAGACACTAGGAATATCCAGGACTGTGGGTCACCAAACTGCTTGGGCCTCTGTCAGGCATCCAGGCCTGCAGACTGGATGTCAGAGAGAAAAATGAGACAGAAGGACGAGTTATGACCAGGAAAAGCTGCAGTGTGGAAGGAGGGTGAGGTTTCCACGGGTACATCAGAGGGTTGGTTCTCCCTCCGCAGCACCACAAGGCTCGGCGCGAGTGGCCTTGGAAAGCCTTCCGTCACTACTTGTTTTGTAAACATTTCCTGTTTCTTAAGGCTTTCCAGGGAGGGAAGGAACTGGTGATGTGCTTCCTGCAGTGCAGCTGGGAAGGCCCTCAGGATATGTCCCTTATCAGGGACAGGAAGAAGGAGTGAGGGCACAAGCCTCCAGCCTCCTGGACTGGGGGCTTTTGCAGGAAACGGGTAACCTCAGAGAAGAAACTTCAAGCATTCACAGGGCAACCTGCAGCTTACTCTTCAGGCCAGTGGGGAAGAGTGGGCCTGGCAGCAGAGAGGAGTGAGCTAACCATGGGAAGCGGGAAGGCCTGGAAAGAGAACTCAGCCCCCGCCCCCGCCTTGAACACCCCAAGAGACCGCACGAGAGATTGTGTGGGCCAGGTGAGAGGTGAAGGCAGCCCAGGGAGAGCTGTCTGCCTCAGCAGGAATCACCTGCTGGGTTGTAGTCCCCACATCTTAGCTCTGGAACCAGATAATGGAACCTCATTTGGAAAAGCATCTTTGCAGACAATCAAGTGAAAGATCTTGACATGAGGAGATGACCTGGGGTTTAGGGTGGGTCCCGAACCCAAAGCTAAGTGCTCTGAGGGAGATTCACAGACACAGAGCCATGTGCAGACAGAGGCAGAGACTGGAGTGATGCGGCCACCAGCCCAGGAACGTGTCCAGTCCCAGAAGCTGGGAGAGGAAAGAAGGGACGCCGCCCTAGAGCCTACAGAGGGACCTCAGCCCAGCCGGATTTTAGACTTCTGGGCTCCAGGTCTATGAGGGAATAAATTTCTGTTGTTTTAAGCAACCAAGATTGTGATGTGTTGCTATGGCAGCTTCAGGAAACGAACACACCTGTGATAGGGAATGACGCATCAGGGAGGCAAAGAACACTTGCCCTGCCACATCTCCATCACTTCCCAGTGAGTAACGTGGGAATATGTCACAGGGCTGCTGGGACGAAGAGAGGGTGTGAGGGGATTCCCAGACAGGGAGAGGAGACTATTTATTGGAATGAACTTGCCTTTTTCCAGTTGGTTTCTCTTTAGTGGTTCATCATCCCAGCTCTTAATGTTTCCTGAGCCCATAGCACATCACAGATTAGCCCGAACCTGCTAACCTTGAGACACCCACGCCACAAGCAGGGGTGGGAGGGAGGGTGGGGGGAGGGGCGGAGACCCACATCCTGGGGAATGCCAGCATAGATGCTTTCACTCTCATTCTGCACAAGGAGGATGACGTGCAGAGTGTAGGCAGTGTGTCCAGTGTTCCACAGTTAGGGAAGATTCTGCTAACCTTGGACTTTGAGTCCAAAGCCTTCTGTACCTATTACAGGTGCGTGCCCAGTGCTTCCTGTTCCATCCTGTTCAGAGCTATTTGTGGAAAATCTCGGGCATGTAGAACAGACTTAGGAAACTCTAAGAAAGAAAATTACAAAATATAAAAACTCAGTGGTGTTACTGAGAAATTTCTGTAGCTAAAAACACCCACATTAAAAAAAAAGATCTCAAGTTGACAACCTAAACTTCCACCTTAAGAAACCAGATGAAGGACAAACTATACCCACAAAGGGCAGAAAAAGGAAATAACCAAGATTAGAGCAGAGATCATGAAATAGAGAATAGAAAAACAATAGAGAAAAATCAACTAAGCCAAAAAGGGGGTCTTTGAAAAGATCAACGAACTTGACAAATCTTTAGCTAGATTGACCAAGAAAAAGAGGAGACTCAAATTATTAAAATCAGTAATAAAAGAGGGGACATTACTAATGATCTTACAGAAAAAAAAGTTTTAAAGAAATTACAGAAAACCTAACTAAATGGAAAGAAATTGTGTTCAGAAGTTGGACAATTCAGTGCAATCCCTATCAAATGCCAGCTTCTATATTTGCAGAAATTAAAATGCAGATCCTAAAGTTCACGAGGAAATAAAAGAAACTCAGAATAGCCAAAGAATCAGGAAAAGAAGGACCAAGTTGGAAGACTCACTGTATGGTGCTAGCACAGGGATATAGGTCAATGAAATAGAACAGATTCCAAACATAAACTCACACATTTATAGCCAGTGATTTTCAACAAAATGCCAAGATAATTTGATGGGATAGAATGGTCTTTTCAACTAATGATGCCGGGAAAACTGTTGCAAAATAATAACAACAATAATAATGCTAACCCCTACCTCACACCATATATAAAAATTAACTCCAAATGTATCAAAGACCCAAAGTTAAGAGCTAAAAATATAAAAATCTTAGAAGGAACACATAAGTATAAATTTCTATGATCTTAGGTTAGGAAATGATACCTTAAATAGGTACCAAAACCACAGGCAACCAAAGAAAAAGTAAATAAATTGGATTTCATCAAAATTTAAAACTTTTGTATTACAAAGAATACTATAAAGAAAGTTAAGACTTGCCCTGACCGGTTTGGCTCAGTGGATAGAGTGTCGGCCTGCAGACTGAAAGGTCCCGGGTTCGATTTCGGACAAGGGCATGTACCTTGGTTGTGGGCGCATCCCCAGTGGGGAGTGTGCAGGAGGCAGCTGATCGATGTTTCTCTCTCATCGATGTTTCTAACTCTCTATCTCTCTCCCTTCCTGTCTGTAAAGAATCAATAAAATATATTTTTTTAAAAAAAGAAAGTTAAGACAACCAACAGGATAACAGAATATATTTGTAAATCATATATTTGAAAAAATATAGAGAGAGAATATATGAAAAACTCTTACAACTTAATAATAAAAATACTAATAACCCAATTAAAAAATAAGTAAAGGGTTTGCATAGACATTTCTTCAGAGAAAATACATAAATGGCCAACAAAGATAAGAAAGTCAATATCACCAGTCATTACATTTGAGAAAATGTAAATCAAAACTACTTTATACCCACTGGGCTGGCTGCAATAAAAATGTCAGCCAATAATAACAGTGTTAGCAAGGAAGTGGAGAAATTAGAGCCCTCACATTCAGCTGGTGGGTGTAAAATAAGGCAGCCACTATGACAAACAGTCTGGCAGTTTCTCAAAAAGTTAAACATAGAGTTACAATATGACCCAGAAATTCTACTCTTAGGTATAGACCCAAGAGAAATAAAAACATAAATTTGTACAAAAACTCATACAAGAATGTTCTTAGCAGCATTATTCACAATAGCCAAATGTCCCCCAATGAGTGGTAAAGAAAATGTGGTATATCCATAGTGGAATATTATTCATCCTTTAAAGGAATGAGGTACTGATGCACGCTACAACCTGGATAAACCTTGAAAACGTTATGCTAAGTGGAAGAAGGCATCACAAAGGTCCACATGTTGCATGGTTCCATTTATACTAAACGTCCCAAATAGGCAAGTACACAGGCAGGAAGTTGGTTAGTGGTGCAGGGACTGGTGGAGGGCTGGGTGTGACCGCTCACAGGGATGAGGGTGAGCAGTAGTGAGTGGTGGTGGTTTTATCACCTTGGGAATGTACTATACTTATGCACTTTAAAATACTGAATTTCATGGCATGTATATATCTTTTAGTTTAAAAAAAAAGCTACAGGAGGAGGTGAGGTGAGGAAAGAGAGCCACTGGTCCCTCACAAACTTCTGGTTTCCTTGATTAGAGAACATGAGCTCCTGTGGGACTCCCCACTCTTTCCCCTTCGTTATTCCCCTTTGGTGGACCCTCTGCCCCAGGACTCTGAACAAAGTGCACTAGTGTAAGTACACAAGTATACTACTATGTACTAGCATGTGTACTAGCATGTATGTGAGTGAATATATTTGTGTGTGATAGTGTGTACCAGTATAAGTACACACTAGTAGGTATGCCAGTGTACTGGCACATGCACTTGCATGTGTACTAGCATGTGTGTGACTGTGAATATGTGTATGTGTGCTGGTGTGTACTAGCACGTATACATATGCATACCAGTATACATATGCTGGCATGTGCACATGCGTGTGTCTTAGTGTGTACCAGCATGCGTAGTGTGTGCTAGTGTGTGTAGTAAGCATACTAGTTGTGTATATTAGTGTGTGCTAGTGCATGTGCCAATGGGTGTGGCAGGCCCAATTCCAACATGTGAAAGAGGCCCAAGTGCTGCTGAGCATTTCCAGAAAAGTCAGCAAGGAGAGGAAGCCTCATCTTGTTTCTTCTCTGGGCTCCTTCCTGCTCCGCAGACAGGATGGGTCTATAAAATGACCCAGGGGGTTGCTGAGCGCCTACAATGTGCCAGACCCTGCCCCAAGTGTCAGGGATACGGCAATGAACAAGGAAATTCACACTCTAGGGGAAGTGCACAAAATACAGCCGTCATCAGCCACACGCATGCTGTAGTGCTGAGGGTCATGAGGCGGGACACAGAGGCCTGGCTGTGCTCTCTCCAGAAGGGGGAGGCTCCTTGAGGACATCTGAGTAGAGCCCTGAATTAAAGGGGATTTGGAGGAGGGGTGCTCCTGGCAGAGGGTCACGGAAGCAAAGGCCGAGGCAGGGTGGCTGAGTGTCAGAACCTACAGGAGCGTGGGCAGGGAGGCCTGACCCACTGACGTTAGTTCTTGTCCCTCTTGTGCACACGGGGAGGGAATCAAACGCCGACCTCAGCGCTAACAAAAACATGTACAGTTGATCACCGGTGGACAGAACCCAGAACTTGGTGAGGCAGGTGGTGAGCACCCTCCTGACATTCAAACAGACATTTGAGCAGGAAAACTGTCGACAGAGCCACATTGATAACACCGATTTAAGAAAGCACTTTCAGAGCAAACACAGTGCAATTCTTTGCATGAATTGGAACCCAGTTAGAAAACGTGTCGGCCAGGCTCCAGTCCTCACAAAGCACGCTCCAGCTAGCAGTGTCTGCAAGGACCCAAGACAGCCCAGCCCGTGCGGCCTGAGGCCCATGGTTCCAGGTCTGTCCGAGTGGCTGGAGGCCTTTCCTCCCAGAAACACCAGGATGCACAGAACCTTCCCAAATCCCACCCTTTTGCATCTTCTCTAAACCAAAAACAGGGGCCATGTGCACAGCACACTCCTGTGTTTCAAAACAGAACTCCAAGCCCTCAGCTCTGGGGTTTCCTGTGCCAGCAGTGGGCGTCTGCAAGAAGCTGCACACCCACACGTGGGCAGCTGCTGCTGTTGACAAACTGTTCTGACTTCAGACATTTGTGTTCCTGGAAACTACAGCCTGACGTGCACCCTGATAAGACGCAGAGACGGATGGCTGCAGTTCTGGAGCGTCATACGTGGACTCCGAGGGGGGCGGAGACTTAAATCCCTGCATCTCGGAGTTGTGGGGCTAAACAGGGCCGCTCTTGGGACAGGGCTCCAGACCCACATCTGCCCAGACTGGTCCATTCTGTCTCCCCCTCCCTCCCTCCCTCCCTCCCTCCCTCACCAACTCACACTTTCTGGTTCCATGTGAGGCTTGTGTTGAGCAGCCTTGAGTCTTTTTCGAACAAGGAAGAAACTGATAGATAAATAAGAAAAATAGGCAACTCTGTCTTCACAGTTACAAATTCTGAGAGCACAGCAACTATTCTTTAAGAATGGAAATAATGAGAGCATTAAGGATAAAATTTGCTGAACTCATCTCCCATGCATAGGATGGGCCTATAAAATGAGC
The DNA here is from genome assembly GCA_004026665.1 of Murina feae. NCBI lineage: Eukaryota > Metazoa > Chordata > Mammalia > Chiroptera > Vespertilionidae > Murina > Murina feae. Next base: position 13,484 of record PVJC01004976.1, read on the forward strand.
TGGAACATGCCCAGGGCCCAGGTGTTTGCTGAGCACCTACAATGTGCCAGGCCCAAGTTACAGATAACAGGGAGTTCTCGCCTTCTACCCGACCTATACATGTCTTATACCCTGTCCTCTGCCGTGTCCTATATGCGTCCCTACACCATCTCCTTCACCATGTCCTACACAGTGTCGGCCCGCATGTTCTTCAGTGATGGCCCTGCAGCCAGAACTGAACGCTGGATGACGAGTGTGGATTGGGCAGCCAGAACAGGGCCCTCTTGGACAGTAAGCAATGGGGGACACTCCTCACCACCTTCCTCCAGACCCTGATGGCGGGCCAGAGAGTGGAATCTGCTCCCTCATGTGTAACACCATGTACGACACCAACCATTCTGCCTAAACGTTGCACACAACAACGGATAGGTACCTCTGGGATGAGCATTTGCTTTATTGGGTACATTGAAGTAAATACTCTCTAGTGTATTGGAACCTCTACAGATGATGTCATCTTGGGGGCTCACCAAGTCGGGGAATTCCGATTCATTTGTTTGAAAAACAACGCTCGCCCCACTGCCAGGGGTCAGATTTAGTATTGCTGAGTCTTACCGCGTGGCCAGCTTGTGGCAGACGACGCCTGTGTCGGTGATGACTTCACTCAGCCTCAGCTCCAGGTGGACCTTGCCCTGAAAGGCACAAGGATAGAGGGTCATGGGAGCAGCCGCGCAAAGTGGAGAGGTGCAGAGTGTCTGTTCGCAAATGGTGGTGAGGTCTGACCCCATGTGGCGCCCATCATACTCTCACCAGCCTCACTCAGACCTCAGGGGCTGGGGTGGGTGTGACTCCCCCAGAGGGTTAAGGTTCCTACCCATCAGGTACACTGGGCTCCCAGCTCTGCTGACCATGGGGGAGGCAGGCACTGAGAAGCCCAGACCTCGGCCTAGACATACGTGGCAGCAAACACTCCCACACCACTGACCAGCTGTGGGCAGGGTCTGGTACTGTCATTTTGGACCTTTTTCTCACCTGCAGGACAGAATGGCCACAGGGAGGGCAGGAGTGATGGTCAGGCAGGATGCCCCGCCATAACTCCTGGACACAGGACCAGACCATTAGCATCCCATCCGTGTGAGCACACGTCTGGGCTCAGCCCTCCTGGCTGACCTCCTTAGACATGAGTACGACCTCGTGGCCAGTGACTGAGGAAGGGGCCCTCAGCACCATGCCAGCTCTGCCGGGGCTGGACAAAGGCCGAGAGTGACAGCAGTGGTGCTGACAAAGCTGATCTCCTGTAGATCCCTTTCACTCTGCACCACCAGGGTCTAGAGCTTTCGAATCATCCCGCAATCTCAGCACAGCCCATGGAGTGGGCACGGCCATCCTCTGTTAAGATGAGAACACTGAGGCTTACAGCACCCGACAGCCTGCCCTCTAAACCAAACCCAGGACAAGAGCATGTGATACAGCAGAGTGAGGACACCTGTGACGTCTGGTTCCTCACCGCTTCCCAAATGCGCTGGGCGACAACTCTGTCATGGCCATGGCCATTCAGACCGACATGTCCCTAATTGGGCTTCTAAGAAGTGAGAGATGGTGTCTGGGGTGAGAAGGAGCCCCCCTGCTGACGCCTGGGCTCACCGTCCTGTTTCCTGTTTTTCCCAGAAGAGGCCAGCAAGTCCACACCAGCAGACCCCGCGGCTGCGCATGTTTCCTCTCGGGGCACACACTTCCTTTCCAAGGTGGCAGACACAGTCAGCTAATCCGTGTTGTCACCTCTTTGTGAGGATTTGGGAGAGGGTGGTAAGCCCCTCTCCCAAAACAATACAAGGACTTTCCCCCACAGAAGGTAACTCATAGATCTGTAGTTCAGAAGTTCACATCTGTTGTTATGCAGGGTCACTGATGGCTCGGCCACACCTCGTGGGCATCACACCACCTCCAGCACAAACACCCCAGCCACAGATGCCGACGCCCAGAGGCGCTGAGGGCCACACCTCACACCTCAGCGCAGGCAGGAAGTGCGGGTTTTCGAGGCACAGCCCCTGCACAGCTGGTGTCTGGGCTCACAGAGCACTGGGCGCAGATGCCAGTCTGAGCGTCAACCTGCTTGGCTACACAAGTCAAGGTGCATGGGGGAAGGAAGGAGCCTGGCCTTGCCCTTTCCTCCCTGCAATTCCGTAAGCCCTTAGAAAGATTAGAGCTGGGTCCTGGTGTGTAGACAGCTGCGGACACCGATTGTCTGGGAAATCCTTCAAGTAGGATTGTCTGACACGAGTCAGATTCTCAGAGATGATCTGGATGTGGCTGCTGGGGTGTGCTGGGACAGCTGAACTCTTTTCTGGTTATCTACTTTCATAACAGTTCAAAAAACAAACAAACAGCACAAGCAGAGCTCAGTGGCTGCTAGGCGTCCCTGGAAGAGCTCAGGGAGGACTCACTTGCGTCTCCTTGGGGAGCGGCTGGCTCAGATGGATGCATGGGGGACGACCACCCTCCCGGTAGAACGCGAGGTTTGGAGAAAAGGGAGCCTTCCAGGTTCAAGTGGACGTTTTGGCAGCTGTGACTGGCTGTGCAGCACAGACCACAGACAAAGCCGTTCCTGCCAGTCACCTCGTTCTGTTACCCACAAAGGGTCAGGGAAGGAATAGGAGCAACTAATTCTTTTTAATAAAGTGATCTACCAGGGGCCTTTAAAAACATCAATTCCAGAGGGAGCAAGAGGTGCTTTAAATCGTCCTTTCCCCCCATGCTGCATCTCGCTGAGCTCCTGCTGGCCCCAGTTCTGTGATCCTCCCAGACACTTGCCTTTTATTTTATTACTAGAGGCTCAGCGCCGGCTTTGAGGAAGGTCGTCCGGGCAGTCGCTCCACTGCTTGGCCATCTAGTCGATTTGCATATTATGCTTTTATTATTATAGATTTTTAAAAATATATATTGTTATTGATCTCAGAGTGGAAGGGAGAAGGAGGGAGAGAGAAACAGGCTGCAACCTGGGCATGTGCCCTGATTTGGAATTGGACCATGCCCTCCTGGTTCATAGGTCGACTCTCAACCCCTGAACCACACCAGCTGGGGTTGGACACATGTATTTTACTATGAATTATGCAACAGATGGATTCAAGGAAATATATGCTATCTTCTGCCCCTCTAAAGACGGTACATGTGACATTTCAAAGCGAAACAGTGGCTGCAGGGAAAAGGTCGCACTTGCACCTGGCAAAGCCTGTTTGAATCTGGGGAGCACTGCTTCCATGGTGGTGTGACCGCTTCATGCGTGGGTACTTTAACAGCTAACCACCCCAAGCAAAGTGCTCAGCTCCTCGCCTGAAACTTAGCAAGCAACCAGTAAGCACTGTCCTTCCTCCTTCTCTGCAGAGTTATGACGACAATGCATTTGCCGTTCATCATTCACAAATTCCGAGGAGACTGGCCCGGCGTGGGTCAGTATCCCATCCCACACATGGTAAGGACCAGGCTGAGAAGGACAAGGGACTTGTCCACGGGCGTGCAGAGGGCATCAGTTCTGAAACAGTGAAAATATTCCACACATCTGTACAATGAACACACACATCCATGTTTATTTATAAGATTTGTGCTGATAGAGCAGTTTTGGGTATTAATTGTGGTGGTGATTACACAAATTTTACACTCGTGATAAACTGCACAGGATACACATGTGCACACATAAGCACACACGTGTGATAAGCTGCACAAAATATCCACATGCACTTGTGTGCACACACACATATGTACATGCACACACTGGTATACATGTGGACATGTGGAACTGGTGAGATCTTAGTGAGGTCTGCATCATGGGAATGTCAGTGTCCTGGCTGTGATCTCTCCGAGGTACACAGCATGTACCATGGGGGGGGGGGATGGGGAAGGACACGGGCCTCCTCACTAAGTAGGAGAGCACACAATTTACTAATCATTCTTCCCTGTGCACTTTCTTGTGCCTTCCTGTGACTCTGTCACCATTTCAAAATTAAGAGAAAAAGAAAAGACAAGATAAAAAGAAAAGTCACACTTGCCAATAAAATCCAACTTAAATCTGGTTAACAGACATTTTGATTGTGCCACAGGCTGCGTTATTTCAGAATAGACGTGATGGGGTAAACAGTCAAAATAAAAAGCAGGATTAGTTCCATTACAGAGCACCACTGCACAGCACGTGGCTGCTGGAACTCCTGTCTAAAGACGGGACTGCCAGTCACCTGAGCAATGCGGTGGGCAGTCTACTCGGGTGTCATCCATCTTCATTGTTGGAACTCTGCTTCCAACTCCGGGCAGTACCTAGTTCTGCAGTAATTACAGTGTTTCCTAATTTACTCGGCATGATCGGGCCCCTGGGTCAGAATTAATTAAGCGTGAAGCACCATTACGATGCGTTCCTTTGGCTCAGCTCCTCAGCCTTCCCTCTGGCTACCGTTTTGTTAAAGTGTGTGGATCCTTTCCAGCGGGCACAAGGCCAGTGTGCCCCACAGCCTCACCAGGCAGCAACCCTGACCCCTGTGCCTTCCCCCTCAGAGTTCGGCTGAGGCCGAGGTTTTAGGAGGAGGCATGAGGACCCGAGGGCCAGCCGGCTCCAGATGCTGGGCGAGGAGCCCAGGAATGCTGCCTGCCAGGCAGGGTCGAGGGAAGGCCTACGGCAACGTGTCAGACACTGTCCAGCTGCTCACGACATCCCGCTTTACGGATGAGGAGACTAAGGCTCGGAGAGGGCACTGCTGGCATACCTCACTAGTGGTTGGGGGCACGGGGCTCTGAGCCAGGCCTGCCTGTGCCAGAGACCCTGTGCTTGGCCAGGCACCTCTGCCACACCTCAGTGTCTCACAGACCCACTGATGAAAACACTGGGGTGTCTCAGCATCAGGGCGCTGTACTGTCCAGCTGTGGCTCCCAGTCGTGGAATTCTAGACACGGGCACGCAACAGGTTTGACTGGAAGCCACACAAGCCAGGGTTACAAGTGAAGAGAAGACGTGGCCACCCTCCTGACAGGTATTCGAATGGGCTCCTGGACACTCAGCAGGGGCCAAGTCCAAGGGCAGCCTTGAAGGGAAGGGTTGGGATCCTGGAACCACGCTGTCTCCCCTACTAAGGGGTTAGCTCCTTCCACTGGACAGGGACGTCAGTCCCAGTTAACACATCGCCCAGGTGAGCCAGGTTGAGCCCAGGACCCTCAAGGATGGGAACGTGTTCAGAGTGGCCACTTCTTTTCGCTCTAGATGTTTCTTTGCTGAGGGCAGGGAGCTTGACAACACATGCAGTGACCTCCAACAAGCACAGGGACTTGCCATGGGAGGCTCGGTGTGCTGTTCACCTACAGCTTCATTTTTCTTACCCATAGTTTCTCTTCACCTTCACTATGTTATTGCTCTTTCACATTTGTTTTTTTAAAGATGCTTCAATCATGCATGACAAAGTGTGACAATCACCAACAGAACAAACAAAATTAGCAAGCCTATACTTACTAGAAATAGGACACGATTTGCTAAACATTATTCCCTGTTAAGACCAAAACCCTGTCTCTATTCCTTTCACCACAATCAAGTCTTCCATTCCCAAAGACCTCCAGCATCCCACGGGCTCCGCCAAGGGTCTCACCTGAACTTCTGAGTCAGCGTCCACGTGCTGCAGCTGGAACCAGGTGTCCCTGTTATGGTACTTCTGCAAGTCTTCCTTCTGAATGGCCACCTTCCCTAAAACACACAGAGCAGAGGGAAAGCAGTCACAGGAGAGAACAAAATCCTCCAGGCCCAGCAAGGTTTGTAAGTTACTGCCAATTATTTCAAACGGTATAATCCAAAACAAATAATCGGGTAAATGGATAATGCCATGCTGTCTTCCTTTATGTAAGATCAGGGTATGCACCATTTCATCTTGAAGGTGCCTGAGCCCCACCCCATTAGCAGCACAAGTATCACGTGTCACTTCCACGGTGGTCACAGGTCTGCCTGCTGTCACACTGGGAGCACAGGCTGGGTGTCGACAGGGCCGCCTTGTATGAACTCTGCTGTGGACTCCTGACCCCAGTCACTCACCCTCCAGCACAGATGGGGCATTTGAAAGGCAAAACAAACATGAAAAAGCAGGTCCAGAGGGTGAAGGCGTCCAGAGAGTCGGGACAATTCACCCCCACCAATAACCTGCCTTCAATCTCAATCTGTCTGTCATTGTACCATTTGTTATTTCAGCAAATTTTCGTCATCTCATGTTCTCAAAAGGAAGGTAACTGCCTCACACACTCCCACACAAAAGAGACTTGGGAAAGACCCCGGAATCATTCAGCCAGGGCTCCTTGGGGTCCAGGCCAGTGAATTCCACAGAACCAGCACTTTCGCCCACCTGCGAAGTGACACAGCATGTGAGCACTCCAAGGTTCAACACCATTGCCCATTTCCAACCTCACTGGTCCAGCTCTGACCAGACAGAGCCATCTGGAGCCGAATCCTGTCCAACCACACACTACATAACAGTGTAAGCCACTGCACACAAAGTCTGCAGGTGGGAGAGGAAGAGCGACAGATGCAGAAAACACACAGAAGACACAGGCTGCCGAAAAAGTATATTCCACAGAAATTCAGATAGATCCAAATTACAGGCCCTGTGGAACATCCTCCAGCAAGCATCTCGTTACATTACAAGGACAGAATGGCGTCCTCAGGGGTCCTCTCAGACCCCTCCCTAAGCCTTGGTCCTCCCCTGCCACCACTAATGGACTTGGTGGGTGTCCTGCTGAGGTCCTGGCAGTGGGCCCTGCCACCTCTGGTGTCTGCCCTTCCGCACACCCGGTCACCAGGAGGAACAGCCCCCAAGAGAAGACTCCTTCCTCTCTGCTTGGCTCCAGTAAAACTCTTTTCCCCCATGGGAATATGACTCTGAGTTTTGCAAGAATCAAGCCACATAAAACAAAACATTTCTTGGAACTGAGTTGGGCAACATATTTCATTGAAAAAAAATTTTTAAATATTCCGACTCCATGATTAGTTCAGCTGGGTAAGAGGACTACATTTGAAGTTTGAAATATTTTGCAACTGCAATGCTTTTGAGTTTTCACTGTCATAGGGAGGAGTCATATATCTAATGCATATATGAATCCTACAACTTATACATCATTACTCTACTTCTGGAAGTACTTAATGTAATATTAAGTTGGCAATACAGGAACATAGTACAAACATGAAACATTAAAATATATATGAAATACAACCAAGAATACCTTCCTCCTTCCCCTGCTACGCAGCTCCAACTCAAGGGTCACCTTGGTTGCCAGCTTCCAGTCTGTCCATCAAGAGCTCAGTCACAGTCAAGACTCCCCAGACATGTACTTTTTAAAACACATGAATTCCTGTTTCTAAGTGCTGCTCTGAGAGAACACCTGATCCACAGCCACGGTGTTGACTTAAATGCCTTAATCCGCAGACCTGTCCCAATCTATCAGAGGGACATTAACAGTTTGCTAAACCACTCTGGGCCTCACTTTCTCATTTAGACAGAGCGGTGCTGCCTGCCTTTTACCACTAAAATCCTGTGTATGTTTTCCTCTGTGGGTGCTATACCTCTCAGGGTCTGTTCAGAAGACAGAGCACACCAGGTAGTTCAGCAGAGGGCAAGTGATGTGGAAAACCAGGCACAGAGGTGCAGAGCACCTGGGGGAAGGCGAATCAAGGGGTGAAACCTGCAGGAAGGCCGACTAAGAGCAGACTCAATGAGGGACAGCCCAACACTTCCCCAAGATGGAGCCAGCAGAAGGTAAGTTTGTTCTCATCTCTCCTGTTCAACCTGGTATCCTAGCCAGTGCATGAAAGCAAGAGAAAGAAACAAGGGCATGTAGACTGGAAAGGAAGAAATAAAAGTCTTTATTCACAGAATCTACAGGAACATCTACAAGACAAGCTAGTAGAATAGTTGTGTTTAGTAAGATCGCAGAATACAAAGTCAATGCATAGAAATCAATTGTGTTTCTGCATAGAAGCAATGACAATAAAGAAAATTTAAAAATAACAACAGTATCTTTCACAAAATGATGTTTTCATGGCTTGTGATTTTAGTATACTACCTGAAAAAAATCTTTGTCTACTCCATCAAAAACAAAATATATAAGGATAAATAAATGTGTGTGTGGGTGTGCACACGTGCAATATCTGCAAGATGTGTATACTGAAAACACACTGCAAACACTGATGAAAGAAATCAAAAAAGGCCCAAGTACATGGAAAGATATACCATGTTAGAGCATCTGAAGACTCAAATTTTGTTAAGATGTTAATTCTCCCCAAATTAACCTACAGATCAAAGCAATCTCAGTCATTTAGGAAATTAAGTTAATAAAACATCAAAGAGATCAAAACCAAAATGAGATATCACCTCACACCTGTCAGAATGGCTATCATCAATAAATCAACAAACAAGTGTTGGCAGGGATATTGAGGAAAGGAACCCTTGAGCACCGTTGGTGGGAATGCAGATTGGTGCAACCACTATGGAAAACAATGTGGAGGTTCCTCAAAAAATTAAAAATGGAACTGCCTTAATGCCAAGCGATTTCACTTCTGGGAATATATCTGAAGAAACCTAAAACACTAATTTGAAAGAATATATGCACCCCTATGTTCAATGCAGCATTATTTACAATTGTCAAGGTATGGGAGCAATCCAAGTGTCCATAAGTAGACAAGCGAATAAAAAAGCTGTGGTACATTTACACAATGGAAAAGAGAAGGAAATCTTACCTTTTGATACAGCATGTATGGGCCTAGGCCTAGAGGGTATTATGCTAAGTGAAATAAGCCACTCAGAGAAAAACACATACCATATGATTTCACTTACATGGGGAATCTAATGAACAAAATAAACACAGAAACAAGGTAAAAACAGACTCATAAAGAACAGACTGCCAGCTGTCAGAAGGGAGCGGGTGTGGGAGCTGGGTAAAAAAGCAGTACAAATTGGTAGTTGCAGAATAGTCACAGAGATGCGGATTGCAGCATGGAGAATATAGTCAATAATATTGAGATAACTGGGTGTAGGGCCAGGTGGGTACTTGGGCAGTGGGGGACCACTCCGTAGAGTGCATGGTTTTGCAGCCACTTTGCTGTATATCTAAAACTGGTGCAGAATGGTATGAATATAAACTGGTTGAAAGAAATTTTTTTTTTTTTAAAGAAGCCGATTGAAATATGTAAATGTCAATTCAAAGGCCTAGGATAGCAAAGGGGTTTGGAAAAGAACAAAGTTGGTGGCCCCCTCACTGGATACACCCCTCCCTTCTGGACTCGACCCTCAGAAGGGCACACGTGCAACTGCACTAGGAAAACCTAAAGGTGAGTGTGGGCTCCTGCTGGTGCGAGGCCAGCCGATCAGACACAGGAGACCGTGAGAAGCCGGTGACACTGTGCTCATTTCCGTGATACAAATTTATACCCTAGAACTTGGCTTCTCATACTGTAACAACATAATTACTAGTCATAACTTTAAATTATTCCTGGAGATTCAGACAGCCACTTATTTTTACAGCTGTGAAAACATCTAAGTCCAACTGCAACTGACACGCCATAATTTTAAAGCCACAAGCATGGCTAAACCATGATTTTGCTGGTTATCTTCAAAATTAGCAGGTACCTAAAGCAGAATGATTAATAAAGAACTTATTTTGATTATTTTAAGGGGAAATAACCCCAGGACCAATGTGACCAGGTTCTCTGATTAAAGTGTACAAAAATATTTTAAAACGTTTTTTTCCTTAGGATTACCACTCAAAAAAGTTTTCATATGCCTCCAAGGATTAATGGATATCCTGTTCATCTTAGTATAGTCTGAGCCAGTTACTAAGGCCAATACTCTATCTCCATATTCACTTTCACCTATCATACTGGTGTATCCAATGCAGCCACAGTGTCACTGGGCAAAATGTCAACTTCTTACTGGGCAGCTTAAGATTCTACACTTTGCTCTTCCCTCTCCTGCTTCTTTCCATCCCTCCTTGAACAAACCTTGGCGCACCCAGTAGGTGTTGGATAGAGATAAACCCTCAAGGAGCTCCAGGCCATAGGAAGTACAGTCCGATGAACGCATGACAAAAAAGCAAAAGAAATGATCCAGCAGGTGAAGCCACGGGGAACACACACATGGAAGGGCAGCTCGCTCAGGTGTCGCCTCTGGCTAACCAGAGTCTCAAATGGGCAGCAGTAGCCAGGTGGGATATGGGGGTGGAGAGAAGGGCCAGAGGTGGGCGCCATGCAGAGGGAGCAATGTGAGCCAAGGCCAGGAGGCAGAGGGCACCAGGAGAGAGACTGGAAGGAATCAGGAGGACCTGGGCCCTCGCCTGGGATCGAGGAGGACAGGAAGGAGGAAGCCCTTGGCAGGGCAATCACAAAGGGCTTAAAAATCCAGCTAAGGGTTTGGAAGTCATCTTGAGGCAAAGGGAGCCTTGCAGGACCTGAGCAGTGGAGTCCCATGGTCAGATCTGAAATCCAGACCCATCACACCAACAGAGATCCCTCAAGAGCTAGAAAGTGTGCACTGTCTGCTTGCAGACCCTTCTTTATCAGTTCCTTTGATGTTAAGGATTCCATTGGGAAGCTCCTATCACAGTTCCATCCTACATAATAAAAGCCTAACATGCAAATTGTCCCCTCAGACAGTTGTTCAATGGTGAGTTCGACCACTCATTATGACATGCACTCACCACCAGGGGGCAGCACAGAACATGGTGGGCGTCGGTGACATAGTTCTGGCAGTGGAGGCGCTGCCAGCCCTGATGGGTCCTGATGAGCAGGACCTTGGCGGGATGGTGGAGCAGGTGAGCAGGTGGTGCCAGGCCAAGGTGGGGTGCCAGGCGGGGCTGTGGGACTGCGAGGCTGGGGGCATAAGCTGAGGCCCTATCTCCAGCAGGTCACCCCGAGCAACCCCACCTGTGCACAAATTCGTGCACCAGGCCTTTAGTATTAAAATAAAGTCAAATGTGAATTATCTGAGTTCCTATGTGATCCATGCCAAGTATTTCCTGAATGAATCCCAGGTGTTTCTACTTAAATCACAGCGGTGTCGAAGAATGTTATCCATTGGAAATGTCCACCACCCATGCGTCTTCCCTGGACTGGGAAAGCAGGAGGGAGGGTGCACTCAAGGCAGCTCACACCAGAGAAGGCACAAACTGAAAGGAGCTTTTGGTGGAAGAGGATGAGTATTCGCTTTCCACCAACAGGGTGGTAGTAGGCCTCCCTGGCCTTAGGCTCACATCGACCACACATTATCTTGTGCCTGCAGAGAGCTACCCTCTTCAGGCGAAAGTAAATCTACTGCGAGGCTCCGATGTTTGTACATAGATACCTAACAAGGAAGTATTCCACAATCACATGGCCCAATCCAATAAAGAGAATCTGTATGTCAGGGGCTAAGACAGATATAAATGGGGACGGGGAATCCAGGATGACTCCTGGGTTATGGGTTTTCACCAAGTAAATTTTTGGTAGCAGGACACAGATGGAGCTGAAAAATTGTGGACAGTGGAAGTGGGAAAGGAATGGTGGGACAAGGGACAGGAGGTGGGCTTGAGGATGGTGGATGGGAAGTGATGGTGGAGGAGAGAAGATGATTGGTAGATCATAGATGATGAGTAGAAGGTGGTGGATAGTGATAGTAGGTGGTAGATGGTGGGTGGTGGTGGAAGGCAGATGAGTAGAGAGTGGTGAACAGTAATGGTAGATGATGGAAGAGGGTGAATAGTGATGGTGGATGGTGATGTGGGTGAGTGGTGGTGGTGATGATAAATGGTAGATAATGGATGGTTATAGATGGTAGCTAATAAATCACGGATGGAGAGAGGTAGAAGATGGACAAATGACTGATGGCAGTTGGTGGATATTACATGATGGATAAAGGGTGGTGGATGGTGATGGTGGAAGATAGTACATGATGGATGAATGATGATGGTGGATGAAGGGTGGTAGTGGATTGTAGATGGTAGGTGATGAGTGAAAGGTGGTGGAATAGTGATGGTGGATGGCAAATGGTAGGTGGTGAGTGGAGAATTGTACAAGACAGAGGATGAATGATGAATGTTGGATAGTTGGTACATAATGAGAGGAGGATGGAGGATGGTGATAGCAAGCTGCAGGCCACTGGCAGGGATGGTAGTAATGGGTCATGGAAGATGATATTTTGTTCTTATATGAATAACTCATCCTTCTGCCATCACCATCCTCATCTCCCACCCACCATCCACCACCACCACCACCACCATGACCACCATCCACCATTTTCCAGCCCCATCTATGTCCCACCACCCACCATTCACCTGGCGTTAATAAACCCATAACCAGAAGTCACCCAGGAGTTCTCCTCCCCTTCCAGCCCCCCCATCAAGCTTCACATTCAATCAACTATTGCCTCTAAATACAGACAATGAAGTATAATCTGGAATAAGGTCAAGAGCTCAGTAGCACAGACTTGGGAACCTGGCTGCCGAGGTCTGAACACCACCCAAAAGCTGTGTGACTTGTCTGTACCAGTTTCCTCATCTGAAAATGCAGCTACTTCACAGAGTTATGAATATTAAATGAGTCAATATTTGTAAAGCACCTAGAACAATACCTGCACATAGTGGGTGCTAAGTATTTTTTATGTACATGATCAGAACAGATATGCACCAGATACTTCACTTTACATCTCTCCTCCCTTCCTACAATATGAATTCCTGCCAGATAGTTTCAGAATAAACAGGCAGCACCATTCTTCCAGAGTGAGAGTATGAAAGGTGGAAGAAATGACAATGAAAGTGCAGCTCACTGACACACCAGATGGTTCATTAATGTTGGATAGTTGGGTTTAACTTCCCAGGATCAGACACTAATCTCTATCTACATGTATGCGACACATTTTTATTATAAGCAACAGAGTTCACGTAAGTCTCAACACATGAATGCTTGATAAAGCTTTCATAAAGTTTTATTACTCAACTAAGCCACCCTAGCCTAAATAAAGCAAGCATTAACACATCCTGCTTCATTGTAAAGGCTCCCCACTGCCCCACCTGCTTCTTTGCTAAGCCCTAGGTTTGTACTGCCTTGGAAGCTTATTTGCCAACTTTAATAGACCAAGTAAGAGGTGTTGGATGGCTCAAGGAGATGACTCAGGGTAGGAAATAAGCCACGCGCATGGACTAAAGGAGAAATTCACATGTGGACCAAGAGCCTAAAAAGGAAAACAGGGTGGAGAAGGAAATGATGGAGCATGAGATTGGAAAGGGAGGAAAGGGAGGGGAGGTAGGGAGTGTGGGAGAGAGGAGGGCAAAGGAGGGGGTACTAAGACACATCCCCTCTGCCAGTCATGGAACAACTGCAGAGCAGAGTAGCAGGATGTGTGTCACTTTCTCCAGCCCCGCATCTGCTGTAGACCCCGTAGATCTGGCAATTCTGGCAGAGAAGGTGGCTACTGCTTTCCCTCCCTCCAGTCAGTCCAGATCACTTAGGTTTAGGAACGCTTTCACACTCGCACATAGAGTCCCAGAGAACGCATACATCTAAATGCTATCCAAATGCTTGATTAAAATATAAAAGGTTCAGATTGAATTCTGGGAAGCCACCTCTCTCACATTAGGCAGGATGAATTAGATTCAGAGTGACAGCAAGTTCTGTGAAGAGTCTTTAGGGAGCAAGATGACTTCATGGGATGACTAAGCAGGTGTAGACACCTTTCTCCTCCCAAGTCTCTGCCAACACTGGTACTCACTTCTCTACAATATGTCAGGAAATGTCTGACTTGTTGGCTCACCACCTGTTAGCTATGCATCTTCAGACAAGTGTCTCATCTTCTCTGAGCCTCAGTTTCTTCTTGATATTGCAATTAGAGGGGATAGCTACTTCCTGGGGTTAATACAAAGGATAAATGGCATGCTTTTATGCCTGGCATACATAAGCATTTAGCACATGTTAGTTTCCTTCTAACTATAAATGTCACCCTGAAGAACTTAATAAAACTGTGGAATTCTAGGTTCAGCCCCCGGACCACCTGGATCCACCAGCATGGGTGGGAGCCTGGGTACCTGGGTTTTAACATACTCCCCAGTAGCAAAGGAGGAGCATGCTGCTTGTGGGACTAGTCAGATTTCAGAAAACTGAGATATATTAAAAAAGTTTCTAGTGTTAAAAGGGTAGAGGCCTGCACAGGGGCACAAGTGGGGTGCTATACATGTGTGTGAATGCACACGTGTTTATGTTGAGATGGCTAGAAAGACCATTGAGAAGCTAAGCCCAGAGAACAATTTGGTCAGATTACAAAAGGTCTTAACTGCATGCTAGGGAGTGTGGATTTCCTTCTCCAGGCCAAATCGGGCAGTGTGGCCTCAAACCTGGCAATATTTTAAAAAATAAATCAGGCTCTAAAATGGAAGCGTGAACCTCCAGAAAAGAGTTTCTTCAGATGGGAAACTACCTATAAAACAGATTGAATTTCTAAAATGGAATGCGTAGGGGTATTTTAAAAAATTGTCCATTCTTTTCACAAATGTTTAGTGATTGCCTCCTAAGCCAAAGCCTGATGTTGGGGACAGACACGATGGAGTCACTTCTGGGCCGTAGCCATGTTCTGAGCTATTTCGTAAGTAGAATGGGATATCAGCGGTCAGCTTTTTGTTTTTGTGTGTTTTTAAATATATTTTATTGATTTTTTTACAGAGAGGAAGGGGAAGGGATAGAGAGTCAGAAACATCGATGGGAGAGAAATACCAATCAGCTGCCTCCTGCACACCTCCCACTGGGGATGTGCCCGCAACCAAGTTACATGCCCTTGACCGGAATCGAACCTGGGACCTTTCAGTCCACAAGCCAACGCTCTATCCACTGAGCCAAACCAGTTAAGGCTCAGCAGTCAGCTTTAACTGGGAGGAGTGCTTATGGCCCACACGAAGAAAAGGCCATGGAGTGAAGGGAGGAGTGTCTTATCTTCTCGTGGGGCAAACTCCGAGGCCACGCAGGCTACAGTCCAAGCAGGTGAAAGGTCAGTGTAGGACAAGCATGTCAAACTCACAGCCCGCAAGCTGCATGCCTCATTTATTTGGCCTGTGTTAGCTTTTGAGTTTGACATGCTTGGTGTAGCAATTATGTGACAGCACCTGCATGAACTGAACTCCAAGTCTTGGCAGGGCAGCTAGGAGGGTGAGGAAGCAGCAGACACAGGGTTTACTCAACAATGAGAAGCCTTTGGTGGCCACTCTGAGTTCAACTTGATTAAGGTGACCAGACATCCCGCTTTTGTCGGGACAGTCCCGATTTTTAACAACTTGTCCCGCGTCCCGCGGTGTTTTAGAAAAGTCCCAATTTTTTGGAAAGAATGCACGACAAGCTAGGGAACGGTGGGAGAACAGAAGGGAATATATGGTTTTGGGCGGCCATGGGGCTATTTAGCCAGGATATGAGTTTTATATTATTTTTGTTAATTTTATAATGTTAAACTTTAATAATAACAAATAATTGTTGAGAACTGATTATCGAGAACTGCTTATCAAAGTTTGCATTGTTGATCAGTTTTTAGAATTTGACCACCATTATTTGGACTTAATGAACAATGGCATTTTTTGGGATTGGCAACGACAAAAACATTTGTAACTGTCTCTCAGACGATACACATTGTACCGCGAGCTAATAAGCTAGTTAAACAAGTGATGTCATTACAAATCAGCTATTCAGATAATTTAGGTAAGTAATTTATTTATTTATTTCATAAATACATAAATTTTCTTGAATTTAGCAGACAGTACTCGTATTATTTACATTTTATAGTGGCAGCAAAAAGTCTAGCGCTTGCCTTGAAAGTGACACTTACAACTTATGTTATGGCAAATTCAGAGGAAAAATAATACAAGTTAGTATTGTTATTATTTATCAAGAAATATAGGATTAAAATTAAAATAATAACGCACTGTCCTTACCAGGAACTAATGCTGTGACTGAACGCGTTTTTTTCCTACAGTAAATAAAGTGTGGACATCAGAAAAATCACAATTAAGTGTTGAGACTTTGAAAGCTATTTTATGTGTGAAATATAATTTAACAAATTCTTGTGAAAAATTTCATGACCTTTTAAACGATAGCAATCTATTAAAAAAAATTCACTCAAATGAGAAATATGCCAAAGAATAAAGTAATACTATACATAATTTTTTTATTTATTATATTTGTAAATTGTACTTATGTTGAAATTTTTAAAAATATACTACAATACTATTTTTGCATTCTATGAAAATTTTTGTTGCTCCATATAGACAAAATTTTTAATCAAGAACCCCTCCCCAGTTGGGGTAGGGGAGGACAGGGGAAGGTCAAGGGGGAAAAAAAAGAGACATATGTACTACTCTTTGTAATATTTTAAGTAATAATAATAATAAAAGAACCCCCCCCTCCTCCCCCCCGGTCAATGGGTCAATGGTCAATGGATTTTAAGATTTTACCAATGTTAAAATCTGGTCGCCTTAATCATGATGCATCCGAGATGCCTCAAGACACCACACAGGGCAGCAGGACCTACAGGCTGAGAACTAATGAGGCAGCGTAGAAGCCCAGCAGGCTGGGAGTACAAGCCAGCACGGGCCCTGACCAGTTTGGCTCAGTGGATAGAGCATCAGCCTATTGACTCAAGGGTCCCCGGTTCGATTCCGGTCAAGAGCATGTGCCTTGGTTGCAGGCACATCCCCAGTAGGGAGTGTGCAGGAGGCAGCTGATCGATGCTTCTTCTCATCTATGTTTCTAATTCTCTATCCCTCTCCCTTCCTCTCTGTAAAAAAAAATCAATAAAATATATATATTTTTAAAAAGCCAGAGGGGGTGAGGTCAGAGGCTGAGCAATAGCTGTGTGGAAGGCGGCCAACTGTGCTGCTGGGAGGCCGCTGCGGCCTGGATGAACCATCGCTACAGGCTATGGGTGACCTGCTCAAGAGGTCTGGGCAGTGAGTAGGAACTGTTTGGAACCCCAAGCCTGATCCAGAGGAAAGGTGATCAACTGTCTGCGTGACTCAAGTGCATTTCAAATGCCAAGAGCCTCTCTCCCAGGAAAGGCCAAGGCCACCACACGGACATTACATGGTGCTTGGATGCCAGCAACTACAGTCGTGCTCATATTTGGCTTCTCGATTCTATTTTTGGGGCCACAGTAAACATGAATAGGAACACAGGTGCACTACTGAACTCGGGAAGCTTCTATGGTATCCCACACCTGTCCTCCACATTCAGGTTGGGCCTCACTCTTAGGAGTCCCCCACTGAAATGTTAGTGCCTCTGAGCACACCCCAATACCTCCAAGAGCACCCTAATGCCGCTAATAGCCCATGTTCCTGAGAGCACCCCAATGCTTCTGAGCATACTCCAATATCTCTGAGAACACCCCCCAATACTGAGAGCACCCTAATACTCTGAAAACACTCCAGTACCTCTGAGAGGAACTCAACTCTCAGAAACCAATATGTCTGACACCACAACACTTCTGAAAATACCCCAATACCTCTGAAAGCAGCCCAATGCCTCTGTGAAAGTCCCCAATACCTATACCCCAATATCCCAATGCCTCTGAGAGCATCCAATACCTAAGAGAGCCCCAATATGTCTGAGAATACCCCAATAGCACCCCAATGCTTCTGAGAGCATCCAGTACCATCTGACGGCCTATGGAGGGTGTTGGAGTCAGGAACAGGAGTGGCCTGGGGATAGGAGAAGGGGTTCTCCCCTGCACACAGCCCCCTGGAAGAGCCCTCAGGAGTCATTTGAAGAAGGTTGGAGGTTGCTGTATCCTCATCTTAAAGGACAGCTCCCAAGGCTTTGCGGGCATGTGTTGGTCTCTCCCACATGATCTTATGCCTCCACAGGCTGCAAGGCCGGGACTCAGCGGCCTGTCCTAGCCCTGGGGGATGCCACAGCCAGGCTAGGCGACTGCCCAGGCCGCTTCCTGCCGCTGCTGAGCACAGCCAGAAAGACCAAGCTGAAAACACTGCTCGCCTCTGCTGTCTTAGGCAGGATACCTGGAAGAGACACCCACTTACACCAGAATGTGACACCCACTGAAGTAAGTACCTACCTATGATGGAGTCCCTCCGGAAAACGTCTCTATCGAATATATAAAATGACAGGTGACGAAAACTCCGAGGGATTTCACAGTAGAAGTCTTCTCCATAGAAGGGGCTGGACAAAGAAATAGAATGAGCACCGTTAGATTCTGTGAGGTGATGGCCTCGTCCTTAGTCGTGGCCTGGGCATTGGGGTGGGGGTGCAGACTAAGCAGCAACCTGGGGCACACACGTGCACGCATTTTTAAGCACCAAAAACACGCCATTCCACGTTTCGCTTGTAAGACATGAAATTGCAGTTTCTTAACTGGGATATAAATGAACTTAAGAGTGAAGAGGCTGTAAAAATCTTCAAAGATGTGGCCCTAGCACTGAAGGCATGTCACGTTAAATCAGCGATTTTCAACCTTTTTCATCTCGTAGCCCAAATAAACTAATTACTAAAATGCTGCAGAACACCAAAATATATCATTCTTGCTGATCTAACAAAAAAAGGTATAATTTTGATTCATTCATACCGGACAGCTATTGTTGTGTTGACTGTTATCACTTTTTAATTTGACAACATAAAGGAAAAGAGGTCAGTGCCCTAACGAACAGTCAGGTATTGCATGTTTTAAAAATTCCGGTGGCACCCTGCTTGAAAATCGCTGCATGAAATGAATGAATTGCTGTGCTTACTTGGCGACAGCTCAGGGAAACCAGAGAGCTCAACACAGATCATGGCATTAACAAAACTATGTCTATTGTGTGTGTCCAGCTTTAGCACAAATGCTCCTGGGCTGCTAACCATCTTGAGGGTGTAGGGTGGCAGGCCTCACCCAGCGTGCAGATGGTATAGAGTGCTCCCCTTTCTCCAGGAGTCGGAGTTAAATTCCAACCGGGCCACCCTCCACACCTCTCGCCAGGGAGGGGAGCCTTACCCACCACAGCCAACTGTCTACACAGACCCTGAAGCTTATTCACCAAAGTTGGAGACTCAAAATAAACTAAAAATTCTAATTGAAGGGCCAGAACCCCTGGATTGTCCTAGCCGGGCATGGGCATAAGTTAGCAGACACTGGTTCATGGAAGCCACGATGAATGTGCACAGACCACGGCCCCCGCCATACCTGCATCCACCAGGTAGGATATGGAACAGTTACTTCAGCATACACACCTACAACTACCTTGGAATCTGGTATGATTCCACTTTCACGCACGCTCATAGCTAAGGTCCAGCATAGGAAACATAGAATAGGTCAAGTACAAACTAAAACAGTGAGCTTCATTTTGTTAGGAGAAAGAGGATATAGACCAAGTATGAAAAGAGAGATGGAAAGACTTGATACCATGAGTGTCTCCTAGTGAAAGTTTACTGTGAGTGACACAGAGATGACAATAGGAAAGAAAGAGAGGGAGGGGAGAATCAGTTCCCAATGAAGAGAGCTCCAAGGCTGTATTTTCTCAAGTTGAGCACCTCTGAAATCAGGATGTATCCTACAATCAATGTAAGAAAAAAACTGTCTCAGAGATCAATTAGCATTTTTTTTAGTGTACATAAAATGATGGTACATCCCATAATTGACAAATGTCACAGATTCCATAAAATACAGAATTTTTGATGGCATGAAACGCCATTGTTTAGAGGTCACGATCACAAAGAGCTGGACCCTTGAGGAGCTCCAGGGTCATTGCAGGGAGAAGGGGGAGAAACAAATAAGCCATCACAGAAGTAAGGCATGATGGGAAACTGAAACCCGGTTCAGAAGGGATGGGATGCAGAGTGCAGGAGAGAAAAGCAGTAGGCAAGGAGGAAGAAGGACAAGTCTGGTATCCCGAATGGATCCACAGTGGGCACTGCCCATGCCTGGACCCAAATACACTGAGTCAGGGCAAGAGAGTCAGTGAGGAGGAAAGGCTGAGGGGTAGGGAAACCAGCAACTCTGACAGACCATGTCAGAAACCCAAACCCAGAAACCAATCAGTGTCAATCCAGCTAGAAAGACAAAGGACCCATGTTGGCCAGCACATGCTTGAGAAAGAAGAGCAAAGGCGGAGGACTCACAGTAACAGGTTTCAAAATTTACTTCAAAGTGACAGTAATCAAAACAGTGTGGTCCTGGTCCAGGGACAGACAGATCCCTACCTCACACCATACAAAAAAAATTAACTCAAAGTAATCACTAAGGGCTAAAACAGTAACAACTAAAACTATAACTATACAGAAATAAATCTTTGTAACCTTTATGACATTAAAACATAATCTTTATGACAGTAAAACAATTTCTATGAGAAAAAATATCAGTAAGCCAAACTTCATCAAAATTAAAAATACTGTGCTTTAAAATACACTATTATGAAACTTCAAAGAAAGACTAGGAGGAAATCTTTGCAAATCATGTATCTGATATAAAACTTGTATCCAGAATACATTAAAAAAAACTTTTATAGCACAATAAGAAGCAGGTAAGTAGTTCAATTGAAAAACAGGCAAAAGAGCCCTAATCGGTTTGGCTCAGTGGATAGAGTGTCGGCCTGCATACTGAAAGGTCCCAGGTTTGATTCCAGTCAAGGGCATGTACCTTGGTTGCAGGTACATCCCCAGTAGGAGGTGTGCAGGAGGCAGCCGATTGATGTTTCTCTCTCATCAATGTTTCTAACTCTCTATCCCTCTCCCTTCCTCTCTGTAAAAAAGTCAATAAAACATATTTTTTAAAAAACAGGCAAAAGATTTGAACAGATATATCACCAAAGAAGACAAATGATCCACAAGCATATAAAAAAAAAAGTTTAACATCATTAGCCATCAGGGAAATGCAAATTAATTGAC
This sequence comes from Murina feae, assembly GCA_004026665.1. Lineage (NCBI taxonomy): Eukaryota > Metazoa > Chordata > Mammalia > Chiroptera > Vespertilionidae > Murina > Murina feae. The sequence goes on from PVJC01004976.1 coordinate 34,338, forward strand.
AAAATACCACTTCCCACCCACTAGAATGGCGATAATAAAAAAGATGGCAACAAGTATTAGAAAGGATGTGGAGAGACTAGAACCCTCTTACATTGCTAGTGGAAATGCAAACTAGTGCAGCCACTTCGGGAAACAGTTTGGCAGGGTATTAAAAAGTTAAACACAGAGTGATGACAGGGCCCTGCAATTCCTCTCCTAGCAATACCCAAGAGAAATGAAAATGTGTCTATACAAAAACTTATACATGAATGTTCACAGCAGCATTATTCACAACAGCCAAAAGTGGAAACAACCCGAATGTCATCAAGTGACAAATGGAAAAACAAAATCTGGTAAATCTATACAATAGATTCTTGTTTGGTGATAAAAAAGGAACAAAGTGCTGATAAATGCTACCACAATAAACCTCAGAAGCATGTTAAGTGAAAGAATACAGATGCAAATAAAAAGATCCAACCCCCCTTTTTAATATTCCATTTATAAGAAATGTCCAGAAAAAGCAGATGTGTACAAAGTAGGTCAGTGAATGCGGGAGGCTGGAGGGAGGTAATTGCAATGGGCTCTTCTTGAGTGTTCTAAAATGAATATAGTGATGATAACACAGTCTGTAAATTTAATGAAAATTGCTCAATTTTACACTTTAAATTTTTCTACAGCCCTGGCCAGGTGGTTCACTCGGTTGGAACGCTATCCAGTGTACCAGAGGGTTATGGGTTTGATTCAGTCAGGGCATGTGAGTGTGGGTTGGGGGGGGGTACCAATTGATATCTCTCTCTCTCTCTCTCTCTCTCTCTCTCTCTCTCTCTCTCTCTCTCTCTTGCCCCCTCTCTCTCAAATCAATATCCTCAAGTGAGGATTAAAAAAATTTTTTTTAATTCCTATAGCATGAAGAGGACTCATTATAGCCCTTTTCCCAGCGCCTCTCCTCCTTACAGCTCACCCTCAGAAGGGAAGCCAAAATAATTCCTGCATTCTGGGCACTGGATCTGCCTCCTGGGAGCCTGCCCCAGTGGGTTGGCCAACTTCTCCTGGGCACCCATGACATCCCAGGTCCTGTTCTGAGCCCTAGCAGGTAGCAAAGAGAGTTGACTCTTGAACATAGGTTTTATAACTCACAGACAAGTGGAGTCCGATAGTTCGTTGTTCAAAGGTCAACTGTATTTAGCCCTCACAAGATGGGGAAACTGAGGCACTGGGCAGTTTAGCAAGTGTATGTTTACAAGCAAAGAAAGAGTGTGTGGCTTTGAATCCCACTGTGTCCAGGTCCTAATCCCCAGGGCCTGTGAACATGTTACCTCACATGGCAAATGGGACTTTGCAGATGGGATTTAGTTAAGGATCTTGAGTTAGGAAGTCATCCTGGATTATCCAGGTGGGCCCAGTGGATCTCAGGATCCTCAGAAGAGGGCAGAAGAGGCGTCAGAGCCCGAGAAGGACACTCAATGATGGAAGTAGAGGCTGTGTTGAAGCAGGGCCTCGAGACAGGGCTAGATAAGCTAGAAGATGTATTCTGCCCTGGGCCTCCAGAAGGCACCTGGCCAACCCACACTGACTGTAGTGATTTGGGTGTTTTCTTCTCCTGGGCATCACACAGTAGCTCGCTAGGAATGAGAATTGGGGCATCCAGCAGACAGATGCTCTCCCAACAAAGTAGAGCGTGGACAATGCTCGGCGCGGACCTCCAGACCTAGGCTGACACACAGACTGACTGCGGCTATGCTAAGGACACTAGAAGGGAGAGAAGGGAGCAAGGTGACAGCCATGCCCATTCCTGCCCGCCCCCTCACCCCCAGGAGGGAGCTATGGGACCAAGGTGGGGAGACCAAGCAACATCCACCTCTTCTCACTCAGACCCATACCTAAATGTCAATAACTGATTCCATCATTTTTTAAAAATATATTTTATTGATTTTTTTTACAGAGAGGAAGGGAGAGGGACAGAGAGTTAGAAACATCAATGAGAGACAAACATCGAACAGCTGCCTCTTGCACACCTCCTACTGGGGATGTGCCCACAACTAAGGTACATGCACTTGACCGGAATCGAACCTGGGACCCTTGAGTCCGCAGGCCAATACTCTATCCACTGAGCCAAACCAGTCAGGGCTGATTCCATCATTTTTTAAACTTTGTCCAGAGACTGGGTGAGGTTTACTTAGAAAACCATTTCTTTGTAATGAAAACAAAATCTTCAGAGGGAGATCTCACGTGCTTAAATTGTTCTCAGTATTTCAGAGAAGTAGCCATCTAAACACAAGAACTGTCCTTCCATCTTTCAATGAAAGCAGATGTCTAAGACTTCCATCAAGAGAAGGTCCATAGTTTAACAAATGCTCATTCAAAAACCCCATCTAAGCATATTCTCCCCAGTGGGCTTTTTGCCTTGATGAGCCTTCCTGTGACTCGTTGTCTGCATTTGTGAAGCTCTGTGTGATGTTAACAGACTCCACAGGAGTGTGATGCACTAGGTTAACTTCCAGTTCCACAACCCACTCCTCCTGTGAGTGCTAGCTCTTAGTTCTCACTTATTCAACCTGTGACTAAGAGCCCAAAACATCATGAAGATTAGTGACATAGTCTACAGGAAACCCTCTAACACTCAGGAGTACAGACACTCCAAAAAGTAAGTAGGTCAGTGTAAGTGTGTGCATGTGTGTGCATGTACGCATAAATTGTGTGTGTATGGGTGTGTGCAAGTGTGTAGATGTGTGTGGGTGTGCCTGTGCACATGGAGATATGTGTGGGGGTGCATGTGCACACATATGTGTGTGCCTATGAGTGTGTGTGTGTTTGTATAAAAAGATTCAAAGACACACACATGAAGGGTATGGCAGTGACTTAAATGGGGGATGGGTGTTGACCTGGAAGGTCTTGGGGCCATTTATTGTGGAGGCTTGGTCTGCAGGCACCATCACCTAATCCTTCCCCCACATTTGGAATATGTATCCCAGGAAGACATTATTTTTTACAGTAATTTGATTCATAATTAAACTTATGTGTAAATTTTTAGAATTTTTCCATGGTTTTTTTTTTTTACTCTTTTATGATCTGAACTTCATTTGCTTTCAAAGAATACCACCTTTCATTTTAACTAAAACCAAAAATTATTTTTTCTTTTTAAGAATGGCAGTCTATCAAGGATTTTGGACCCACCAGAATGGCTAGAATAAAAAAACACACACATAATAATAAGTGTTGGTGAGGATGTGGAGAAATTCGAACCCTCATTCACTGCTTGGAGAAATGTAAAATGGTGTGGCCACTTTGGAAAACAATGGCAGTTCCTCAAAATGATAAATATAGAGTAACCACATGGCTCAACAACCCCACTCCTGGGTATATACCTGGAGAAATGAAACCACATGTCCACACAAAAACTCATACATGCAAGTTAATAGCACAATTCACAGCAGCCAAGAGTGGAAACAACCCAAATGTCCATCAACAGATGAATAGATAAAATATGGTCCAGCCAAACACTGGAATATTATCAGCCACAGAAAGAAATGAAGCCTAGACACAGGCTGTAAAGTGGATGAGCCTGGAAAAAGTCAGACCCACAGGCCACATAGTGTAGGATTCCGTTTACATGAAATGCCCAGAATAGGCAAATCTGTAGACAGAAAATGGTAGTGGCTGCCAGGGGTTGGGTAGCAGGGTGTTGGCAGGAAATGGAGACAGTTAAAGGGAATGGGTTTCTTTTTAGAGAGATGAAAATGTTCTAAAATTGATTGTGGTGATGGCTGCACAGCTCTAACCATACTGAAAACCATAGAATTGTACATTTTAAATGGGTAAATTATATGGTATGTGAATTATATCTCAATAAAGCTATTTAAAAAATACATAAAGATGTCACAAAACAAAAAACAGAATTAACATTGTAGGGTATATCCTCCTAGAGTTGTTTTTTTCCTCTAAAGATGTATGGATAAAGATGTATAGATATAGAAGTAGACAGAGGCACATATTTTTAAAATAAAAGTAGGATTGCTTGGCTGGTGGCTCAGTGATTGAGCATCAGTTCAAGAATCAGGAGGTCAGGATTCAATTCCTGGCCAAGGCACATGCCTGGGTTTTGGCTTGATCCCCAGTGGTGGTGGTGGTGGGGGGGGGTTCAGGAGCCAGCCAATCAATGATTCTCATAATTGATGTTTTCCTCTCTCCCTCTTCCTTCCTCTCTCTGAAATAAATAAAAATATATTAAAATAAAATAAAAGTGGAATTATATTATACTAGGGGCCCGGTGCACAAAAGTTTGTGCACTGGGGGGGGGGGAGGGGGTCTCTCAGCCTGGCCTGTGCCCTCTCGCAGTCTGGGACCCCTCTGGGGATGTCCACCTGCTGGTGTGGCTGGCCAGCCTGGGTGAGGGGCCAATGTCTGTAGGCTGGCCAAGCTCATGAGTGGAGACCCTCACCCCAGGGGGTGTGGCAAGCCTGGGTGAGGGGCTGAGGGAAGTTTTCAGGCTGGCCACAGCTCCCACTGACCCTCTGGGCCACCTGCCTGGGAAGCCGATGGTGGGGTGGCACTGGCCACCCCATGGCATTCCGGGCGGGGTTCTCGGGGGCCGGCTGCCTGGTCCCCGCCCCCCGGAGGCTCCCGCCTGGGAAGGCATCTGCAGGCTCAAGGTGCCGGATGCCTTCCCAGGACGGAGGCTCCCAAGATGGCAGAGGCCGCAGCCCAGGAGAAGCGGCACACCGGGGCTGTGGCCTCTGCCATCTTGGCTAGGCTAATTTGCATACAGTCACTCTGATTGGCTGGTGGGCATGGCTTTGGCTGTCCCGAAGAAACGGTTAATTTTAATATTTCTCTTTTATTAGTTATGATTATATTATATACTAGTGGCTCAGTGCATGAAATTCATGCATGGGTGGGGTGTCCCTCAGTCCGGCTTGCACCCTCTCCAATCTGGAACCCTTCAGGGGATGTCTGACTACTGGGGATCCGGCCTAAACCAGCAGTCAGACATTCCTCTCGCAATCCGAGACTGCTGGCTCCTAACCACTCACCTGACTGCCTGCCTGATCACCCCTAACCACTCTGCCTGCCTGCTCACCCCCAAATGTTACCCCCTGCCAACCTGATCACCCCAACTGCTCTCCCCTCCTGGCCTAACTGCCCCTAACTGCCTCTGCCTTGGCCCTGCTACCATGGCTTTGTCCGGAAGGATGTCCGAAAGGTCTCCCAATCTAATTAGCATATTACCCTTTTATTAGTATAGATTCTGATACGTAGTCAGCTTTTTCCTTTCACATTGTGCCACGGACAGCCTTCCAAATAAGAATATAAAATGTTTGCCCATCATGTGTGGCTCAGTGGTTGAGCATCAACCTATAAACAAGTAGGTCACAGTTTGATTCCTGGTCAGGGCACATGCCCAGGTTGCAGGCTCGATTCCCAGTGTATGGGATGCAAGAGGCAGCCAGCCAATCAATGAGTCTCTCTCTTCATTGATGTTTCTATCTCTCTCTCCCTCTCTTTTCTTCTCTGAAATCAGTGTGTGTGTGTGTGTATGTGTGTCTATAAAATGTTAGCAGTACTTGAGGTCTGAACAACAACTGCTCAATTCACCCATTCCAACACTGATGGACAGCTGGGTCCTCCCCAACTTTTATTATAAGGAGCAGCACAGAATGAGACTCTAGGGTAGGGGGTCTTTGCACAGCTGTCCAATTGTTTCCTTAAGATAAATTCCACTTGACAGGAGAGTATTCACTGTCCTAAGGTTTTAATGCATAATGTTATATGATCCTCCTGAAGGGGGACCAACTTACCCATAATGCCCGCCAACCCTGAGTCTTACCAGCATTTACAAACTTTGCTAAAGTAACGGCAAAAAAACAAAAACTACTGTTTTCATTTGAAAAGTTTAAATTATTGTTTAGGTTCAATATCTTTCATGTGCATGTGAGCATTTTCTGTCTCATTTTTCTGTTAAAACTAGAGGCCCGATGCACAAAATTTGTGTGAGAAGCTCGGTTCTCGCAGCCCCGGCCTTATCTGGAAAGTCATCCAGAAGGCTGTTTGGCTATCTGGTCTAATTAGCATATTATGCTTTTATTATTATAGATATAGATGCCTCTGGCCCACCTCCTATTAAATGTCCATCTTTCACATTATTTCCCTGCTCAGAATATTAATCCACTGAGAACTTGTAAACTTATGCTGCAAATTAAAAGACAAATAACTAAAGCACAACAAATAAGGAATATCTTTTTACACTAGAGACACCACAACTTTGCTAACAATATCTGCCATCAGTGGGCAAGTACAGGCATGTGATCCTGTCGTTTCTGACATACATGCCACCAGAAGAACAAGAGGGTCCCTGTGCAAGGAGCTGATGCAGGACCATTTCAGCCCTGACATGGCATCTCTGGGGACATCTCAACCCTCCCAGCTTCTAGAAGGACCCACATGGGGGATAAGTGGGGTGGGCCACATAGCTGGTCTCCCCTTCCTCTAGCCCTGCAGACAGAGGTGGGATGAAGGCCCCCCAAAACCCCAGGTGCCAACTACTTCAACCACCACAGTGGTCACCTGGATAACCCACCCCTCCTTCCTAGTGAACAAGAAAGTTTGCACGTGTCGGCTCATGGGCAGCAGGGTGGGAAGTTCATGCCAAAAGAGAAAGGAGACTGTCAATGACGGGGAGCAGGGTGAGTTCTCACACCCCCACCCTGTCCATGTGCTTGGCAAGACAATATATTCTTTCTAGTGGACTCAAAGGGGCCACACAGCCTTGGGCTTCCCCTTCCCATTAGAGACTTAACCTGGGGTACCTCTCTCCACAGGCCCAGCTTTGTCCCCAGCTCAAGATCAGCCCAGTCAGAGGCATGATTAATGTCCCTGCACTTATAGCCTTAGGGCTCCAGAACCCTCTTTCCAAATAAAGAGAAAAACACCGCCCAAAGGACTTGGCTTGCCTTAAATACCACTGTCTGACAGAGGGAAATTAATGCGTGCAGCGGCATCCGCCTCTGAGGCCGGCCAGAGTGACAAGCTCAGTGATTACAGAGAGGAGTGCAAATGAAGTTTCACAGAATCAAGCAAACTCTCTCAAGGAAGGAACAAGACCTCCTGCAGAAAATCGGTTGATCTTTAAGCAGCGCTCTGACAAGGGGGAACCTGCATTCCTCTTCCTCCTCCCATAGCCCAGATGTGCAGCCCAGAGGTGGAGACAGGGCTGCACTGGGGACCCAACAGAACAAACTCCATGAGTCATTTCCCAGCATCTGTGAGGCTGGCACGCCCCATCCCACACCAAGGCTGCTTGCCACTGCACAAGGATGTTTGCTCACGAGAAATCAGCCAGCAGCCTGGTTTTCCCCCGGTTTCATATTATTTCACAAATGCCTGCATCTATTTCCCAACCTCTGGGGTCAGGGGGAGTGGTGGGGGAGCTGAGCCGGTCCAGTCTGGGGAGATGGACAAAGGCTGTGTGCTGAAGAACAGGGTGCCTGCGCTGTGTCTCTTTGTGAGAGGGCTATTCTTAAGATGGTCTTTGTGCCTCGAAGTCTGAGCTATGGGTGCTCCACAGAGAAGGACACCGTCAAGGGCTGAGCATCCAGAAGCAGCGGATCATGGCTCCCAGGAGAACCCGGGGCTCACTTCCTTCCCTGCCCCACATGAACTGAAGCCAAGTGAACTGAAGCAAGGTCGGTTTTCCAAAAAGGGCACCAGCCCATCTCTGAACAGCTCAGTGCTCAGCTAATAAAACGTGCGTGTGGGTTACTAACAGCTGGATTAAAATGCCATGAAACCAAAGGTCCGGGCGTGGGAAGGAAGTCATGTAGCCTGTACCCCACATGGATTGTTGGGGTGCAATATCTGCAGCAGGCAGTGCTGCGCCTGGCTGAGAAGGCCTGCCAATCAAGTTCCAGAAAGGGCCCCTCCCCCCTTATCCCCCTCCCCCCTCCCCCCCTACCCTCCCTGCCACAGTTATCCCGCAGGCACTCAGAGGCAGGAGGAAAGCCGTTTTGGTTTCTGCTCAGTCCTCCTCTCATTTCCTTTAGGTGGAGATTTAAAAACCCCTGTGCAGCACGGACCCTCGGCATCTGTGACCTTTCATTACAAACGATTGTTGTTTTTTCCTGAGGTTCCCAAAAAGATATTGCCTCTGACTCATACTGACCTCTAACCCTCATCCCTATGTCACTGCCTGAACTAGTCACAGCAGCCTCCCATGGAGAGGCGGCTCCCAGGAGAGAAAGCCACTCTGTCGCCACACGGGACAGGATGAAGAAATGCATGGCGTGTTGCAGCATCTCACAGATTTGAAGTGGGGAAAGGAGTTAACCCTCCCCCAGGGAAGGAGAGAATCTGAGGTCAGAGCAGTTTTAGTCCAAATGCTGGGGCAGAAGTGTCCTGGCTGGATTCGCCCACATGTTTTGTCACCTGGGCCAATCACGGCCTGCACTGCAGGGACGCAGCACAAGCACTGGGGCTGTGGGTGCTTTCCATGAGGCGCCGAAGGGTCCATGGTGGCTGCTGCAAGGTAACAGGGACACTCACCAGAACAGGAGCAGGAAGTCCACATTGGGCCGGTACAGGACTGGGGCTGGGAAACGCTCGCAGGGAGCTGTCCTTGCTCTTCCTGAGGGCCAGGAGCCAAGCTGGACATCTGTGTGTCGGGACCAGAGCCCAGTGGCCATGACCACCCCCTCAATGGGCAATCTGCAGCCTGTATCTCCGGGCCTAACAGGGTTCCAAGGGGCCGGAGAAGTTACCTCACCTCTCCAAGACTCAGTTTCCCCATTTGCAAAATTATTCATAGGGTTACGGCGGGGCCACTGGATGCTGTGCACGGCTCACACCACTGCGCACAGCTCCCAAAACGCCAAGACCTGTCGTCCACAGTAGCTTCTCTCCTCCCACTCCCCGTGTCTCCCAGGCAGAAATCACATGTTCTTAACCAGGTACAATCAGACCATCTTTATTAAGGCCTGGCAGCACTTTTTACAGTGACAGAGACAATTCTTAGAAGCCTGAGTCACATGCTGGCCAGTTGTGATAGCAGAAATGTTTCAAACTCTAAAAAAAAAAAGGCCCTGAAAGAGAAGGGTGTCACAGAAGAGGAGGAGAGGGGTGGACACCCTGTGGGGGAAGCTTTTAGGGTCTCCTGCAAAAGGTTCTAACTTGTGCAGGGTAACCCCATTAACTCCGGCATCCTGCCACCCCAGAAACTGCCCAGCCCACAGCCCCCGAAAGAAGGAAGGGAGCCACCCTAATGCCCGCCTCAGGGATGGCAGACAGGGCAGGAGGGGTATGAGGTCAGACCTGGCTCCTTCCCCGTGCAAGCCCATCCAGCTGTGAGCGCACCCAGTCTCCCCTCCAGGTGCCACCACACCTGGCACCATACTGCTAATAGCCCCGACCGGCCTCGGTGTGCAGGAGGCACTCAGTGCTTGTGCAGTGAAAGCAAAGCAGCGCGTGCCATCAGCTGAGCTTTCCTGTGAAGCTCTGAGAGAATCCTCACATTCGGACACGAGTCGGGATCCTGTGACTTAGGAAAAACAGAAGGAGAAATTGAAGCTGGATGCTCAGGACACTGCAGGCTCACCCTGGACCCAGAGGGTCCCTGGAGCCGTCATAAGCCCCAGGGTCTCAGCACCCACCCCACGGAGATCCTGGAACTCCCAAGGCCCACACCGCCAAATGTCAATGTGAGGGGTCCCCAAGGCCTTGATGTTGATGGTCATCGCCCACCTCTTGAGTTGAGGAGAAAGTCCTTACGTGAATGCTGCAAATCTAAACCGTTCTTAAACTGGAAATAACACAGATGGCTCCTTGACCACGGAATTGCCCTGGATGCAAATATCCCTTCTTGGAAGACTGGGAGAAAGAAACAGGAGAGAGGATGGCATGGTGGTAAAGAGATGTTCTTACCGACCTCGCCCGCCTCTGCCCTGTCTCCGGCACTGAAGCATGGCACCAAGCCTGGGACCCTGTGGTGCGGTGTGAAACACGGTAACCGCGTCAGAGCCATGCAACCAGCCCTCTGCCAGAAACCAGCATGGAGGATAAAAATAAATGCAGTGGCAGAAAGCACACACGGCCTTCAGAAAATCTCATTTACACAAAGCTACCCAGGAAAATGCTTCTCACAGGACTCACCCACAAAAACAGCATCGCTAAGGTTATGATGACCACAAATCAGGCCTTTCCAGGAAACCACACGGAGGATGCGATTATCGCTAATAGCATCCTAGTGCGTTGGATCCCGACCTCTCCGTCATGCAAACACACTTGAAAGGATGTGTCTCCCTGCATGGAGCACCCCAGGACTATGGGGGGATGGATCTCGCCTCTTGGAATGCTCCAGGACTATGGAGGTGTGGAACCCCACCTGGAGCACCCCCGGATTGTGGGGGACATGTTTTTCTACCTGGAGTACCTCAGAATCATGGAGGGATGGATCTCACCACCTGTGTACCCCAGGATTGTGGGGGGATGGGTCCATCTACTCTAGCTGGTGTGGAATATCTGGGCCAGAGGTCTATATTTAAGAATTTTTAAAGCTTTAACTTCAGCTCAGCCAGTGTTGCTCAGTGGGTGGAGCATTGTCCCATGCACCAAGAGGCTCCTGGTTCCATTCCTGGTCAGGGCTTCAGGCTCGATACCCAGTAGGGGGTGTGCAGGAGGCAGCTGTTTGATGTCTCTCTCCCTCTAACTTTTCTCTCTCTCTAAAATCAATAAAAACACTTAAAAAAAAAAAAAAAGCTTGCCCTAACTGGTTTGGCTCAGTGGATAAAGCATTGGCCTGCGGACTCAGGGGTCCCGGGTTCGGTTCCAGTCAAGGGTATGTACCTTGGTTGTGGGCACATCCCCAGTAGGGAGTGTGCAGGAGGCAGCTGGTCAATGTTTCTCTCTCGTTGATGTTTCTGGCTCTCTATCCCTCTCCCTGTTAAAAAAAAAAAAAAAATCAATGAAAAAATAAAAAATAAAAAAGCTTTACCTTGAAAAATTAGGTAGGAAAATAAATGCCAGCAGAGACAATGTTATCTATACACTGTACTCTTAATTTCAAAGTCAGTGCTTTCTAATTAACAACTGGGTTTTTATTGAAAACATCACAGAAAATGAAGTCTGTCTCCCAAACCACATTCCTCCTGTCCTTTCGAATTCTAACCCCCAATAGCTTCTCTCCTCCTAAACAGTGTGGAGCTGCTGAGGTCCTTCTTGGTTTAGTCATAGCTACCACAAACAGCGCTATTTTCTGAGTGATTTCCATCTTCCAGTCTGAGCAGAAGGACAGCCTCAGGTCACTGACCCATATGCTCCTTCTCAACCAGAAGTGCGCACGACCCGCTGCGGACAGTCTTTCTCTGGGTAAGTTCTTTGCCAGAATGACATGATTAGAGAGTCTATAATTACACCCCTGTCAATAAATGAGGCAATGAGTTAGCTCCTCCTCACTTTGCTCTCGAAAGCTGTCATTTTACTACTTTCTAATTTCTAATGTAAAAAAATAAAAAAAAACAAATAAAAGAACAAAACTACTCCCCACAATCTCACTACCCTGAAAAAATAACCACATTGACATTTATATTCATACTAGAGGCCCGGTGCATGAAATTCAGGCACTAGGAGGGATGGGGGGCTGGTCAGTGTCCCTCAGCCCGGCCTGCGCCCTGTCACATCTGGGACACCTCGGGGGATATCCAACTGCCGGATGTCCGACTGGCCTGCAAGGATCAGGCCTAAACCAGCAGTCAGACATCCCCCGAGGGATGTAGCAGTGCGCCAAATAGCAGGCAGCCAGGGAGAAGCCGAAAGCAGGGCCGGAAGCAGGGCCGGAAGCAGGGCCGGAAGCAGGGCCGGGTGCTGCACCGCTCTCGCTCATCCCAGCTCACTATACCTGCTGCCGCCGCTTGGTAGTGCTGCCACGGAGTCACGAGAGGCTCCCACTGCCACAGCTGTGCTCACCAGCCGTGAGCCTGGCTTCTGGCTGAGTGGCACTCCGTCTGTGGGAGCACATTGAACACCAGGGGCAGCTTCTGCCTTGAGCGTCTGCCCCCTGGTGGTCAGTGTGCATCATAGCAACTAGTCAATCAGTCATTTTGTCATAACAGCCGCGTAGGCTTTTATACACATAGATGTTCAAGACCACTTTTGGAGCAATTACAATTTTTTATACAAAAAGGCATCATACTATGAACACAGCCTTGTTACCTGCCTTCATCACTAGCAGAGATAACCAAACTCCCAGAGGGGTAAGCACCATTCCCACCAGAACATGAGGAGCAGTGAGGGCTCTGCCTCTGGGGAAAAATGAGAAAGGCAGCAAGTGCCATGCATTGGTGGCTCAGGCCAGGACCATGTGGCACCCCTCCCCTTCCAAATGGCAACCTGAATGGAAACAGGTGGGAGGAGGCAGGAGGGCAGGGGCTTCCGGGCTGAACTTGGGGCAGAGGTCCAGGTTGGCTGTGGGGTGGAGGCTCAGCACAGCCTCAGTCAGAACTGCCACTGGGGGAGGTGAGGGGCAGATCGAAAACCTTGAGACAGCCCTTCACTGAGCCAGGAGCTGGGGTTTGTTTTGTTTTGTTTTTCAATATATTTGGTGGCAATTTCCTGGGGAAAGGTAGACAATATCATCCTCACAGGAATCACTTACATGGAGAAAAGGAAATGAAAACACTGATACTTTATGGAATATTCTTGCAAATGACTGGCTTAAGCCAGTACTTAAGAGCTCTTATTTTTAACTCTTTTGTTCATATAACATCAATATGTTCTTTTCACTGGATAAAATGGTGATTCCCTCCAGGATATAACCTCCCCCTACTCTGTTTTAGAAGCAAAAGGCAGCCCCATCCAGCGGAGTCCTTGGATGCCCTTGCAGACACACTGTGCAGCCCCAGTCCTGCCAACAGAGCCTTTTAGTTTAAACAAACAATACACAAATAATGAGTTACCATTTACATGATTAACAAATAGCTCACTCTCAACATCAGAACAATATTTTTCCTGGTATGACAGACACTTTGCCCCAAATCACTTTCCTAGAGAACAGACGAGGCCAGGGAGAAAGGGCTTATTCTCCCAAATGTATCCAAGCCAATGAATTCTAACAAATGAATCTGCAACAGATGCTATCTCTCAACCTCCAGTCCCCCGTGTCAAAAATAAAGAGAAAGGCCCTAACTGGTTTGGCTCAGTGGATAGAGAGTCAGCCTGTGAACTGAAGGGTCCCAGGTTCGATTCTGGTCAAGGGCACATGCCTGAGTTGTGGGCTTGATCCCCAGTGGGAGACGTGCAGGAGGCAGCCAAGCAATGATTCTCTCCCATCATTGATGTTTTTCCCTCTCTCCCTCTCCCTTCCTCTCTGAAATCAATAAAGGTATATTTTGAGAGAAAGAGAGAGAGAGAGAGAGAGAGAGAGAGAGAGAGAGAGAGAGAGAGAGAGAAAGAGGAAAGAAAGAAAGAAAGAAAGAAAGAAAGAAAGAAAGAAAGAAAGAAAGAAAGAAAAGAAAGAAAGAAAGAAAGAAAGAGGAAAGAAAGAAAGAGGAAAGAAAGGAACAAATGTGGCACTTTCCTCGGATACCCACTCAGGAATAGGTAGTAATGCTCTAGACCAGTCAGTGACTGCTGGGGAACACTCAGCACAGCATGGCCGGCCTGGTCTGATCCCCGGGGCCAACCTTCTGCTGGTGAAAAGGAGGCAAAGAAGAGATATGTTTTTCCTCTTCTCACACTCGGTCTGCACTTAATGCTGAGTCAGAAGACAGACAATACTGAGCAGCCACTGAGCTCAAGTCTACCCTTTCCCCCGGAGGCTGCTGGGAGGCTCCTGCTGAAGCACTACATCCCTCACTTGGACAGAGTGCAAGGCCCTGCCCGCTCTGACCAGCGGCCTGCCAGGAAGCCAAGCCTGTAGGCTCTTTTGAGCTCAGAAAGCAGATGTGGGCTTTTTGTTTTCTGCAGTGGCTTTGCCAAATAAATGCTCCGATCTCAAAGGCAATGCTGAGCCTGAAGGAGGCATGCTGGGGAGCTGCAAGAAGAGGGAACAGCCACCTCCTTGAAGGCAACAACTAAACTGTGGGGTATGATGGCTGTCAACTGCTTGCATAGGTGGCGTAGTCTAGACGGCATTGCCCAGCCTTGTCTCTCAGGTTTGTCCACGTCATTCTCCTCCATCAGCCGCCACTTGGTCTGCCTCTGAACTCTGCCCCTCTAATCAAGGCCACTCAAGAATGTAAGTGAATCTTCCTGCAATCTTCATATACGGCCTCCCCATCATCTCTTCCCTCTCATCTTTGGAGTTCCTATGAGACATGTTTAGACATCATTCTATCTCTGTGTCTCCTCTAAAACCTATCTTATACTTACCATTTCTTTGTGTCTCTGGGGTGTAGTTCAAATTTGCTTTCTAGTTTGTCAATTTTCCTTTCAGTTGTGTCTAATCAGCTATTTAATTCATCCACTGAGTTTTTCATTGAAATTCTTGTGGTCTTTATTTCTGAAAATTCTATTTTGTTCTTTTTCAAATTGGTTCAGTCTTTCTTTATGGTTTCTTTTCCTGCTCGTGTTTTGAATGTTGTCTTTACTTTAAATTCATTAAATTTTATTAGTTGATATTCTGCAAATTGCAGGTCTGATTCTTCTGTCTGCTGTTTCTCTTAGCAAATGAACAGGAATCTTTATTTCCTTGTTCTTTGTGTATTTTCTCCTTGAGCTCATGTTCCGTGGAACTTTATTTAGGAAAACTCTTTGGGAATTGGCTTGAAAGAAATGACTAGATTTGCTTTTGACAGGTATATTGCTACCTCACTGGATGTTACGAACTACTGATCTAGAACTACATTAATCAATATGCATGGGTTGAGATTTTTCTACCATGAATGTGGTGTGGATTCAGGCTGCAAACTCATAAGAGAGACAGTTTCTGGTTTCAAATATTCAGGACCATGTGGCACCAGCAGTTTTCCTTGCTAACTTCTTTATTTTTAATCTTTATTGTTGAAAGTATTACAGATGTCCCCCTTTTTGTACCCCATTAGCCCTCTCCACCTGGTTCCTGCCACACCCTAAGCCTTCACCACCCTATTGTCTATGTCCATAGGTAATGCATATATGAATATAAATTCTTTGGTTAATCTCTTCCCGCCTCTTCCTCCCACCTTCCTTCAGATTTGTCAGTCTGTTCCATGTTTCCATGCCTCAGGATCTATTTTATTCATCAGTTTATTTTGTTCATTAGATTCCTTGTTCATTTATTTTGATTTTTAGATTCAATTGTTGATACATATGTATTTACTGCCATTTTACTGTTCATATTTTTTTTTGTTCCCTCCTTCTCCTTCTTCTTCCTAGCTGCTTTTCACTTCCTGCTTTTAAGATTCTTTCTTTGTCTTTAATCTTTGGCATTTTAATTATGATGTGTCTTGGTGTGGTCCTCTTTGGGTTCCTCTTGTTTGGGACTCTGTACTTCCTAGACTTATAAGTCCATTTCTTTCACCAAGTAGGGAAAGTTTTCTGTCATTTTTTCTTCCAATAGGTTTTCAATATCTTTCTCTCTTCTTTTTCTGGCACCCCATAATGCAAATGTAGGTACACTTGAAGTTGTCCCTGAGACTCCTTACACTATATTCATATTTTTGGATTTTTCTTCTTTTTGCTCTTCTGATTGGGTGTTTTTTGCTTCCTCATATTCCAAATTATTGATTTGATTCTCAAAATGCTCTACTCTACTGTTGAATGCCAGTAAATTATTCTTTATTTCAGTTAGTACATGCTTAATTTCTGACTGGTCCTTTGTCATGTCTTTGAAATTCTAACTAAGATCCTTGCAAGTCTCACTAAATCCCTTGAGCTTTCATTAAGATCCTTGAGCAAACTTATAACCGTTGTTTTGAACTCTGTATCTAGTAGTTTTGTTGCTTCCATTTCATTTAGTTCTTTTTCTGGTCTTTCATTTGTGACATGTTTCTTTGTCTCCTCATTTTGCTGCTTCCCTGTGTTTGTTTTTATGTATTAGGTAGAGCTGCTATGTCTCCTGGAGTTGGTGGAGTGGCCTTGTGTAGTAGGTGTCCTCTAGGGCCCAGTAGCTTAACCTCCACATTCACCTGAGCTGGGCACTCTAGGTGCACCCTTGTGTGGGCTATGTGCACAGTCTTGTTGTAGTTGAGCCTTGATTGCTGTTGGCATCACTGGGAAGAATTGATCTCCAGGCCAATTGGCTGTGAGGACCAGCTGTGACTATAGTGGAACAGCTGCTGTGCAGGAGACACCTCTATGCCTCCATGGGGCTTCAGTGAAGCTGTCTATGAGGTACACTGGCTCTGGGACCTCCTGGGAGGTGCAAAGTCAGCCACTGCCTGGAGCCTCCCAGCAGGTGGTACAGAGCAATCTGCAAACGGCTACTACTTGCATTGGGCTTGGAAGTGCCCAAGCGAGGCCAAGTTATTTTATGCCTGTTATTGATAGGTATGGGGCACACTGATGCCAACTGCTATTTATTTGAGAGATTTCAGGAAAGTCTGAAGCCTGAGCCAGGATAGGCCATTCATATGGAAAAGCTACTGCAAACAACTTGGGTGAGGCTGCAAATTGGATGGGGCGGGGTCTCAGGGAATCACCAGGGCAGAGCGAATAGTGTGAGCCACACTGATGGAAACTCAGATATGGCTTCCAGTTTGCTCTGCAACAGGGGAGGTCTCAGCATAGAAGCAATGACCCTTGCAAGCACCCCTGACTGGGCGAAAGCTACCCTAATTGGGTGGGATATCTTGGCCGCTGAGGCCTCCTATGGGAGTGGGACCAGCCCATTTAGCACCTCCACCCCTTCTACCAGTCTCTGTATGCTTTCTTTTTACTTTTTTAGTTGTAGTACTTTTAATCAGCCAGCTTTCAGGTGGTTCTGAATGATGGCTGCTCTGTATTTTAGTTGTAATTTTGATGTGGTTGTGGGAGGCTGCAAGTACTGGTGTTTACCTATGCCACCATCTTGGTTCTCAGCCCCTTGCTAACTTCTTTTATAAAGTGGGCTCATTTGTCTTTTTTCTTATACTGTAGAGTAGAGCTTTGGGGCTACTAATTTGCAAGCTTGCAAAGTCCATAAGTGGGAATAGGGTTTTTGCTTGAATACTAAATGGTCACACATACTAATATTTTTTTAAACGATATAATTATTTTGTGTAGGTTTATCTTTTTCTTTGTTGTCAGTTTTAACTTTCTGCTAACAGTACCTGTCTCCTTACCTGGTATCTATACTAATAAAGGGTAATATGGAAATTGGTTACAACACCCTCATAGTCATGACTGGGTATGCTAATTAGTCATGACCAGTATACAAATTGACAATCACTCCAACACACAAGATGGCCACTCCCATGTGGTCAAAGATGCCCACCCCCATGTGGCCACAAGATGGTCTACAGGTGAGGGCAGTTGGGGTGACCGGGCCAGCAGGGGAGGGCAGTTGGGGGTGATCGGACTGGCAGGGGAACAGTTAGGCAATGATCAGGCTGGCAGGGGAGTGGTTAGGGGGGTGATTAGGCTAGCACACAGCTGAGCAATTGGGAGCCAGCAATCCAGATTGTGAGAGGGATGTATGACTGCCCGTTTAGGCCCGATCCCTATGGGATCGGGCTTTGAGGGGTCCCAGATTGGAGAGGGTGCAGGCTGGGCTGAGGAACACCTCCACCTACCGCCACCTCTACCCCACCCACTGTGCATGAATTTCATGCACTGGGACTCTAGTATTAGATAAGCTCTCAATAAATATTCATTAAGCTAATTGAATAAATTAATAAACAAAAATAACTAGGTTTATTAAAGCTATCTGTAAGAAAAGTGTGAATAGTATGTGGAGGGATTAGAAGTTCTGATGAGTTGGGAGTATTACCTCATGCACTCACTATAATTAACTAGCTTCTTATGGCAGCATTTTAGGGGCTAACACCTGATTCTGAATGGATTACAGCTGGTTTCTCAGAAAGGTAAATCATTGTCATTATTTAACTCTCATCCTCCCTTTTTGGCTCCATAGAAACATTTTCTAGTGCCACCAAAACCAGAAACCATGATTTCCACTTCTCAATTTGTCTGAAATATTTTGAAGAAAATGGTCCCCATTTCTCAACCTTGCCTAAAAGAGACGTTCCCAAATCTATTCCCTTCCCAAAGACCTTCATTCACAAGCCTATGGAAAGTAGTGCTTTACAGAGACTGACAGTAGTCCTCCAAGTCTATGACCCACGGGCCTCTAATATTGACTAAACATGGAAAGGATTTTTCTCATATGAGACAAATGGAAATAATCCTTAAGGTTCAGTAACATCACCATCCACCAAGTCGTTTTATCATCAACCCAAAACCAGACTTTACCTCTGACAAATTCCTCAGACTTTTCATTTTTCTTCAGGAAAGTATTCCAGAGAGTCTGGTGTATGCATTAAAATAACACGACTGTAACAGCTCGGAGCCTTGCCAGTGTTGGTGGCAATGGTGCAGATGTAGAAGGAAATGTCTCCATGTTTCCGGGGCAGGAGATCCTTAGCAGTTTACAAGAAATTAAATTCACTAAGTCACTGGAATGTGTTGTTTGTTCCCACTTAGAAGCAGCAATATGCAAGGATATAATTCATCTGCTAAAAATGTTCTCAAACTCAAAATAGCTGTTTGGATGGACCCACACAACCCATAATTCAAAACCTGAAGGTGGAGTCACTGGCTGAACAGGGATTCTTCTTCACATCATATGAACAACATGCTCAGGGCCCCACTGCTGGCTTTGGTGTGCTTCCCCCAGACTGTCAACCATTACCCCCATCCCCCAACTGCTAACACATATGTACCAAGATGTTCTGCCGTCTCACTGTTGTCTCACTGTTCGGCATTTCTGGTTTCTCACTTCCCACCCCCTGTAACTGCTGTGACTTTTAGTTGCTATCACTTCCTACCCCCTGGGTGTGGTCCAGGGCCAGCAGCAGAAGCTCCTGGAAGTTGTTAGATACGCAAATCACAGCCCCACCCCAGACATCCTGGGGCAGACACCTGTTTTTAATAAACCTTCCAAGTGATTCTTAGGCAAGCTAAAGTTGAGAAACACTAATCTTTTTAATTATACAGCAAACATATCAGTCTTAAGACCTGTTAGATGCTGCTCTTTCTTACCTGAACCCTATCTTCCTCAAATTCTATCAAATGTTTTCTAGGGCTCCTACCTCAGTGAGTAGTTCCTTCTATGACCATCTTGGGCATGCCTCTCTATATAAATTTAAATGACGGTGGTAAAAAAAAAAAAAAAAAAAAGTGTTTTCCTAATATTTACCCACTCAAAATCCTTGATTTGTACTCCTCTGGTGCAGTATACACTTTCCAGTCCATCTCTTATAAGACACTAGAGGCCTGATGCACAAAAATTCATGCAAGAGTAGGCCTTCCCCCTGGCTGCTGGCACCAGCTTCCCTCTGGCACCCAGGACCTGGGCTGCTTCCCTCCGGCCACCGGCAGGTACTCAGGACGCAGGCTGCTTCCCTCCAGCCCAGGCTTCATCCGGAAGGATGTCTGGAATGGCGCCTGGAAGGATGTCTAGTCTAATTAGCATATTACCCTTTTATTATTATAGATTGTCTTGGAGGCAAACGAACAGTCACATATGTGCGCTCTGTTTCCAATGCTGCTGTCCAGTCCTGGACATCACGAGCATCTGGGGAATACCAGTTTGCCACTGAGGATGGATGCTCTGGCTATAACTGCCCTGTAAGCCAGAGCCCATGTGGATGTTTCCTAATTCTCATTCAGACTAAGCAACACAGAAGATGGCAAGATGCCATATGTGTTCAGGATAGTTTCCATACAGAATAAAACTCATCAGTATCCAATAAAGCAAGAGCAGACATTACCAGAGTGATTTCTCCACGATTTTGGTCCTGAAAACCTCCTCTTGGTCCAGGTTCACGGTGCAATAACAATCTCGCATCTTGTTTGGCCCCGGGTAAGTGGGAAGATTTTTGGCTTCACCTAAAAAGCAAGTGTAAATATGTCATCAAGATAGCATATAATTATTTGGCCCCTTTGCTAATCACAGACACGTTTCCAAATAATGGGTTTATTTTATAGCAAGTCACTTGCTTTCACTTTTGTACATTCATTAGGTCTTCATAAGGTCATGGTTTTCATGCTACCACAAGTCAAAATATTGATAAAAATACCATTGGTGGTGTTAAAAATGCAATGTAGCATTCTCAGTAATCTCTAAAACAAACTGATAAAAGTAGGAATCCATCAACCTAGGAATTAAGGATTTTTGTTTTGTTTTACTCACATTAGTCTCTTTAATTTTTTTGCTGTTTAAATTACGGTAAATATATATATACACATACATACATATATATATTAATCATCTTAATCATCTTCAAATGTACAGTTCAGTAGAGTTAAATATATTCATTCACATTGTTGCGCAACCAATCTCTAGAACATTTTCATCTTGCAAAAAAAAACAACACTATGTACCCACTAAACAACAACTCCCCATTTCCTCCTCCCCCCACCTCCTGGCAACCACCCTTCTACTTTCTGTTTCTCTGAATCTGACTACTCTAGAAACCTCACAGCAGTGGAATCATACAGTATCTGTCCTTCTCTTGCTGACTTATTTTACTTAATATCCTCAAGGTTCACCCATGCCACAGCATGTGTCAGACTCTCCTTCCTTTTCAAGGCTAAACGATATTCCATTGTGTATGTGCCACATTTTGCTTAACCATTCAATCCCCAGGTTCCTTTTTATTTTGAATTTAATATGATAATATTAGTCAAAGTTGGGGCAATAATTAAGGAGAAAGACTCTTTATCGATGAGAGTAAACAATGACTTACAGCTGTTTAAAATACAGAGTGATTAATCAGTTAGGAAAAATTCAAGCAAGAGAGAGCTGCTCTAGGTTGAGTGTCTCCCTCCTATAAGCCCCTTCCTTCACACAAAGCACATTTGGAGAAAAAAGAGGAACCTTCAAGAAAGCCAGCTTGCCCGGTCAGCCCTGCAGAAAATGTCCACAATGTCACAACTCTCTATTTGACCCTGGATCTGTCTAGAGATCATTATCAAAGCCACAATGGCCAGCATCCTCTGCTAGAAGCTCAGATTAAGCATGAGGGCTTGTCCAAACAGCCCTGTTTACTTGTGAACTGAGAGCGAGCAGGAATGAATGAGAGAGCGCTTTCAACCGGGATAGCTGATGCCCAGGTGAAGACCACTACATGGAAGAAATGCCTTGAACATGCTATCACCTCCCAGAGTCTTCCTTGTCACCAAGTCATTTCAGTTCTAAAGATGCCTGGCTCTGGGTGTGCAATGGCACCAGACTCAGCACTGGGAAGAGGGATATGTGTGGGCACACAGCACCATGCCAACAACAGTTCACGTAGATGCTGATCATTTATTTCTGTGCCAATAAATCTTACTTCTGATACACAAAGGTGTTTTTAGGATTTCCAACGGTACCAGAAGTAATCTATGCCTTTGGACATTTCTGGCATGAGACCTACCTTCTTCTCTGGGCCTCAGTTTTCCCAACTCTAAAAAAAAAGAACTCTCCAAGGGCCCTCTAGCTTTGAGACTTTTCTAATCCAATTGGTTCCAGAAATTTTTCTTTCTCATCAAGGAATCAACAATGGCTATCAGTTGGTGAAGAAAAATAAATAACAAATAAATGTCTTTTTATAGCCACTATTATCCTTAAAACACCTTAACATCACAAGGCTTCCTTCCAGAACGTGCCATTTTACATGAGCTGAGCAAATGAAAACATGGCCAATCTGGGAAGAGGCATTTGAATCCAAGCCAAGCTTCAAGTCAGTTGTTAAATGTCAAAAGACGGATTCTCTGAAGGCTTCTGGCAGATGTGAAAGGTCATATGCACACATGCATATGCATGCAGAGTGAGTGATGAACCCACCAACAGGAAAGGGTAGGACATGACTCCATGGGCATCTCCAGACTGGGAGGCAGAGGGGGAGGTACGAGGAGGAGCAGACGCAGGTTCCTGGTGACTGGTCCTTCCACTGAGCTGACCTGAATGGGCAGCCACAGCACACACACCAAGCTCACCGTGGGGCCTGACAGTCTTCCAGTTCTGTTTCTGGAACGGATCATGTTTGCAGTGTTCACAAATCTTTAACCTCAAACCAGCCTAAGTTTATTGACTTTCCTCCTGTCACCTTTATGATGTGAATTGGGGCTTATCATATTTTCCTTTGAAAATTATTTTTTGGCCTCGCCAGTGTGGCTCAGTGGTTGAGCACCAACCTATGAACCAGGAAGTCACAGTTCGATTCCCTGTCAGGACACATGCCTGAGTTGCATGCTCAATCCCCAGTAGGGGGCGAGCAGGAGGCAGCGATCAATGATTCTCTCTCATCATTGATGTTTCTCTCTCTCAAGATGGGGACTATCAGGATAAAAGAAAGAAGAGCCTTCTCTGAACAACAGATACTTAAAAATGTGAAAATGCCGAATTATATTATTTTGATATGAATGCAGTCTCATCCACAGTCCTCCCACCCTACAGGCTCCCAATCTGGACTGTTAGAGAAACATCCTTGTTGCTATGACAATGGCAACACCAGAGAGCCGCCAGCTAGTCAACCTGTGCCAACATTAACAAACCCCTCGGATCAGGAGGGTTGGGAGCAGCAGCCAGCACCCCGCCCTGGGCCATGTAATCTGCCCAGGGTCCTTACAGTTGGGAACCCCACCAAAAAGGGCCAAGGATGATGGGTTACTCCCAGGTCTCTGCTTGAAGCCCCACAGCAGAGCAAGGGTAGATGTCCCGGCTCTTAGGGCTTATTTCACCTCAACCATACTTAAAACAGATCTGTTTCTTCCATGGTGACTATTTATGCCAAAGGCTAGAGGTTGCATCACTTCCTAACTACATATTATGGGTCATTTTTTCTCTCTCAGAGACAAAGCATTATTTTCCCTAGTAAGTAGAGGCATTTACATAAGAATATAGAGCTGGTCCTGTTATACAGTAAGTGCTAAACTGTTTAATGAATGGATATATAAATGACTATAAGATAAAAGAAAAATCAACTCTGGCCTCATTCTAAGACGCAAATAAGTAATCATTTTTTATATGATTCTTCCTATTAACCACATCTCTAAAATTCACTGTTCACCAACCACAAGTGTTCACCAGTAGATTTGCTAAAGACAGCAAATTTGGTCTATGATATCATCACTGAACACCTAATTTACTAGCAGAAGTAAAAGGCAGCACTTAAAGAACAGTAAGATAAACAGTGCTGAAACGGCAATCTCTGCTTTCTAATTACAGGAATCAGGCAATGGGTAAGGAAAACAAAGGTTAGACTCTGAAAGCGATCACCATCCCTGACTGGTGATAATTCCTGTGTAAGCTCTCAATGAACCAGCCAGGAAAACCCAAACCTGCAGGCACCTGGGGAGAGGGGAGAGTCATGGGCGAATGCCTGTGCCTCACCAGAGGGGCCGTGGGAGGTCTCAGTGCCAAGCTGCGTTCAGCTCTGCTAAGGAAGCCCCTTGCCTGTCTGGAAAGCTGGCTTCCCTGGAGGGCACTCGGGAACAATGCCCTCTGTGCTCAGAGAGGGGACGTCAGACACCAGGCACTCTAGGAGGAAGTAGCGAGAGCTCAAACCCTCGTCACCTCTAAGGATGGTCTGCTCTTGTTTGCTGCTCTCCAGCACCTAGCACAGAGGCCAATGTGCTCTCACTAAACTCACAGAAGAGAAGGATGGAGGGAAGGATGAAGGAGGAATTGGGAGGGAAGAGTGAGGGTCAAGGGCTTTAACTGACAAAGCACCATTCTTCCAGCTGTGAGCCCAGGGCCAATACCAACAGAACCATCTGGGAGCAGACTGCCCAGATGTGCTTGAATCTACCAGATGTCCACACAGCTCTGGCACTTTCAACTCAACTACAGATCAACCTCGCTAAATAATACATACGCGTCTGTGAGCCCAGTGCACCAGTCCCGTAAGAGCAACCCCCTCCCAAACCAGAGGCCTTCATGTTTGGAAGCAGACGTGAGGAAGAATGGTCGCTCCTAATGCTCCTCATCTTCAGGCAGGACTTCCTGATTTACAACATAAATGGCTCTACACACTCTGGTAGCCAATATAGCTTATTATAACAAAATAAAAGCTTATTTCCCCAAAGAGATCAGTTCCATGATTAAAAAATTCTATTTCCTTGAATATATTTTTGGCTGCCTTGCTATTTTAGCCCTTGATATTAAATAGAACAAACATCCATAAAACCAGATGAGATTGGATTTCTAAATCAAATTATAAACAGCCTCCTCTACTGCATACTGATTTAGAAGTCTGGAAAACCCCATGATGAGCTGCCTGGACACCCACAGGGTATCACCCAACCACCATCACAGCATACATCTGCTCTCTGGAGGAGACCCATACATGAATAGTGACTTACATCCTCCAATTCCCAAAAGGGGTAGGTAGTACATTACAATATAAAAGCTATGTATACAATAAGGTTGTTAAACTTGAAATTAAAAGTTTAAAACATGGTAAAAGGAAGGAGAATTACATCTATCCATCCCCAATGTGGGTGACTCAGTGGTTGAGTGCCGAGCTTCCTAGTAACTATGGTACAAATGGAAATATGGTGGAGCACATCATTCTCGTAATTTAAAGATGTTTCCTCCAGTTCTCCAGGAGGAAACATCTTCCTATGGCAAATCCATGGCTGGCAGCTTTACCTGGGAGACATTAAGTGATGGACTGGGCATATAAAAGATGCAGCAACGTGCTCCACTTCAGGAGAAGTGGGTGCACAATATGAATTGCAAGCTCTGTGAAAAGAGTTCTCAGCAGAGGAGGTGGGGGATAACCGAGGAGGGGCTGCTTTGTGCTTGCCCCGTTTGATTAAAGTCAAGATCCACACACTCTGGACAAATTCCGACTGGTATTTCCACTCCCAGCACCTCTCACAGCCATGCCTGACTTTGTCTGCCCTGTGCCTCAGCTCTTCAGAGTGCTGGTCTGTATGCCAAAGTGCAACTGTCCCTAGAAGTTCCCATCTCCTCCCACAAGTGGAATCTGGGGTCACCTTGAGTAATAGGAACTTCTTGACTGGATGCACAGCCCAGGGGCAGGCTGCAAGTGAGGGAGGAGGTAACTCAGGGCAAAAATCTGTGGCAACTCTGCAATTACAAAACACAGGACTGGCACCCACCCACCTGGCTCCCTGTGACCCTGTGCCCTCCTCATCCTTGCAGCATTGGAATTGTGCTTCCCTCCCTGAACTCTCCTGAAGCATCTCCTGCTCCTCCTCCCTCCTCCACTCTTCCTGCTCCACGCTGGGCTGTCCCGTTGTCATTTATGCAAGTCCATGTGCCAGGACAGTCATTAAGATTTGGTAGGGCACTTTCAATGTCTCTCTGCTTTCATGGATGATCAGAATTGCTATGACAGGAGTGGGGGTGAGGGTAGGAGACCTCAGAAGTCTAAAGAGAAGTGCACGTTTGGCTCCCAGACTAGAAACAAAAGCCCTTGACACTAAAAATGGCAGATGGAAAATCATCCACTTCTCCATTTTCAGATTAATTTCATAGACAAGAGCACGTCTTCAGAATTAGTTAGATTTTCAGTTTTGAACTGAATTCAACCTACTCAGCACCTAAATACACACAAAACATTAGCTAACTTTGCTCTTTCCCTTAAAATCTGGTATTTTCCCACTGGGGAAAAAGAAGGCATGCTCTATTCTCCTGTGCTTTTCCAATTACGCTAGATAGGAAAATAGTGTTCTTGACAATAACTCAATCCTGAAATAAAAACTGTAAAATTAAGTCACGAAAAGGAAAAAAGAAACAACTGGTTTCCTTTTCATTTTAAAATGTCATACTGTATGGGTATTTTTTACTCCTTGGAGACTAAAATTTTATGTCTCCATTTACAAAATATTTTTTTCCTCTAATGCTGTATTTTCTATCTAGTGGCTATTAAGACCAGAAAACGGCAAGCAGGCTATCAACAATGAAGACATTTATCGATAAGGTGAGGATATTATGGAAACTTGTGGAAGGTGAGGACCACTGGAAACGACAAACTCTCCTCCAGGCCAGCCCTGGGCCTTCCCCAGAGCAAGACTCAGGGCAGGGAGGCCACCTCCACAGCGATCCCTGCACACCTGGACAGTAAACAAGAGGTGCCAACAAGCACAGACAACACAGAACAGAAAACGTGGTCTGTGGGATGCCACCAGTCCTATAGGGAACTGCAGACTGGGAATGCTTTTCACTGGGCGCTCCCTGCCTTACCACCCCCCGAAACCGCCCCCTTCCCAGAAGAGAACTGATAATGTGACCCAACGAAGAAGCAAGAAAAGGGAAGAATGCCTGGTGAACGTCTGAGTGAATACCTTGGAAACTGCACTGGAGAAGCCCTGGGCCAATACCAGGGTTAACACGTTACACGCCAGGAGTGGACACCAGTCCCACATGGTCAGAGCAGTCATTTCCTGCTATAGAGCTACCTCTGTATTATACATTTGCTTGTGTGTGCACTTATCTGTGTACATGTGTGTTGACTGCTGCTTTTTTAAACAGCTTAAGACAGGCTCAGCATACCACTTGAAGTGTATAGTCCAATGATGTGTAGTATATTCACAGGGTTGTGCCACTATCACCACCATCAATGTTAGAACATTTTTGTCCCCATATGGGAAACGGGAACCTATTTACTGTCATGTCCTCTTTCCTCTCCCCCTGACCCCCAGGCCCTGACAACTACTAACCTACTTTCTATCTTTACAGATTTGCCTATTCTG
>PVJC01004977.1:0-24904 GCA_004026665.1 Murina feae
GAAGCCAGTGCCAGCAGCCAGGGGAAGAAAGGCCCACTCTTGCATGAATTTTTGTGCATCGGACCTCCAGTTCTTTTAGAAGTAAGAATTGCCCAGATACAGTTAGAGGGGTTCATTCTCTTATAAACCTGTTACTTCTTAAAGTCACTGTCCATTTCCTTCCTTCTACACCTGTCTGCACTGTCACTGACTCCATGTCCTCACTATCCTTTGATCATGAGCCCTTTGACATCTATGTTCTGTTGCCAGCAGTTTATTGATTCTGGTTTCCTTCAGGCCACCTATAGACTACAAGTTACAAAATCTAACAGCTTCTTCTCAATCCATGTTTCTTAATATTTCCTTTAGTTAGGATCCTAGGTTGCTAATAGCAGAAACCTTACCAGGATGAGATTGAACAAGGGGAAAAGTGGGCATTTATTGGAGTGATTCCAGGGAAGTTGGCAAATTAAAAGTAGTGGTGGAAAGTCAGTCTTTGGAGTGTAGGAATGAGGTCAGCAATAGGGTCCTTGGGTATCTCAACTCTGTCAGGACTCTCTTCCCAACTCTCTTTACTTCCTCCCTGAGTATCTTACCATGGACTTGACTCTCCAAACTGTGGGAGACAAAGCCACTAGTTCCAAATTCCAACCTTATATTTTCAGAGCTTTGTCCACCTTAAGGAAAACTTAAGCTGTAGGGGAAGTATTTTAATTGATTAGCCTTTGGTTCCACATTTGGTTCCCAATAATTGTGGACAGGAACTGAAGTACTAGCTTGGAACTCATGGCACACCTTTGTCTCAGGAGAGGATTCACAGGGTATTAAAATTGATGGCCCCAATTAAAACCACAATTAGTGTCAAAAAGTAGAAGGTTTTCTTAATACGAATAAGTTCTTAACTGGGCTCCTTTTTCTAGACTCTTCCTGCTTCAATCTTATCTGCTACTGATGCCACTAATCATGCCATATCCATTGATTAGAGAGAAGGAATTGGAGTAAAATCATAAAGGGAGGTATAATGTTGATAGATGATCAGCTGTAGACTTTTGAAATGTAACCTTTAGATATAAAAAGAGTGCTCATACCAAATATACTTATTCTTTAGAATTTGGGGTTGATATAACAAAACCCATATAAAATGATCTTATTATCAATCCAGTAAAGGCCATCTTAAGGAAAAGAATGATGAAATATACTCCTGTCTTGTTCTACAACCCAATTTAATTAGTGCAGTTACTCAAAGCAGAAGGAAGTGGTGATTAAGAGCTCAGATTCTAGAGTCAGAAGACCCCATTGGAATCTTGGTTCTCTAATGGAATAGGTATGCAACGTGCAATGTTGTAAAATTATTTGACACCTTTGTCTTAGTTACTCTGCTCTAAAATGAAGATTATTGTTTGGATTCATTTATTAAAGAGCTAATGCTATATTATTGTGTCAATGTCTTGTGAGATTTACTGTATATAATATCAGATAATGTATATAGAGCACAGACAACCATGCTTCCAAAGCAATAGTAATAATAATCACTAAATTTAATGAGTGTTTACTATGTATTAGGTGGTGTTTTAAGAACTACTGTTAAGTAGTGCTTAAAATGCTATTTAATACTAAAACACTATTTTACATAATGTACCATTATGATTCCTTTTTACATGTGGAGTAAATGAAATGCAGAGATATTAAATAACTTTTCTAAAGTCATACAGCTAATATGTGAAGTGATCAGAATTCAAAGTGGCATCACAGTCTAAGCCTGAGAATGTGTACTGTACACTCTTCTACTTCCATGCCTGTGGTAACCTATTATACTTTCCCTGTCTTAAATGAGTAGTTATTTTGCTTATCCAGAATTGAGAGAGACTGGAAATGGGAATCAGCAACTCATTTTCATAAATCTTCAGTGGTCTCCCATTGTCTGCAGAATAAAATCCATAGTACTTACTTAACTCAAAGTCTTTTGTAATCTGCCTTTAACCCACCTTTCAGCTTTGTTTCCTTCCAGTTCAACAAACACATTTTCCCCTGCTACAGTTCCTTAATTTGTACCATAGGTCTCCTGGGAATGCCCCTGAACCCCAATATATTTTCCTTTGAAAATCTTTCACTTTCCTCTCTATGGCCCAGCCATCATGTTCCCCAAATGTTTATTCTGCTTACCAATAGCAACATTTTGCAAATATTTAATGCTATTTATTTTAGTTATTAAAAGAATCAAAATTATACATTTATATTATAGTCATTTCTCTAGAGTTAACATGTTTTGAGCTACTAAAGCATAGCAGAAAAGTCTTTTGTTTTTCTACTTGTTTTTACAGCTAAATAGATTAAAACAAGTCAGTGACCTGTAGAGAAATAGTTGTGCCTAAAACATACAGTCACTTCTTAGAGAAAATATTAGATTTAACACCTCAATTTTGAAAATTTTTTGGAAATAATCTTAGCATAGAGTTTGAAAAGATTGGACAGCTAACTAATGGGACAGTAACTTGGGAGAAATTAGAGGATTTTCCCTTTTAAAAGATTGAGTAGAGTATACTTTGACTTAATTCTGAGGGAACTATACTTGATTTAATTAGGGTAAAAACTTTGGCAGTGATTAGGGGGTCACTACTTAGGAAAAGATTGAAACATTTCTGGCAAAAGGGTTCTCTCCTAGGACCCTTTTTAGCTCTGGACTACTGATCTGATGTTTTAATGTAGCAGTAGCTTTTTCACTATGCATGGGAAGCTCCTGCAATCTCAAAAATGCAGAGAAATCATCTTTAGAGCTATGTGGATTAGCTGGTTCAATTGCTGATAAAGATGTAGGCTTTGGAATTATCTTATTAAAACTACACTGTTGATAACAACCTCAGATCTGCATGGGTCATTGTGGCTCATGTAAAACTCAGTCACCCATTGATATCTATTAGTATCTGTTTTACTTTTGAGAGGATGAGTTGCTTTTAAAAGGATCTCATTTATAATTGTTGTTGAGTATTGTCATATAGAGGTTTTCCCAAAGGATATGTAATCATTTCCCCTTGAAGAAAGACTGGCCATCCAGAGTTGGGAATGTCTGCATTGTGCAAATAGACAGCTTTGGGAAGAACACAGGTGGGGAGATTTGAGAAAGTGATTGCTGTAGAGTTAGCCAAGGCAGATAAATCAGCCTTCTCGACTAGTAGAGTGAGAGGTTGCCCCTGTTATATTTGCTCACCTCTGGTGTTCCCACATGACTATCACTTACAGTAGCTAGATAATGTTTCCAAGTTCATTTGGCTCTTTGATAAAACTAAATAAACTTTGATTGTCTAGGAAATACTATATGGGGATACTATAAATAATATATTAGAACATGGTTAGAAGGAAACATCTTGAGATGAAAATGAAGAAAAGTGCTGCACATTTTATAGACTTCAGAAGGTGCCTATAGAATGGAATAAAAATAAAACAGTTCCTCTTCTTAATTCTCCATAATTCGCTATTCTAGATATATGCATGATTAGATACAAGGACAGTGATGTTAGGGAGAAAGAATATATTCTTAACAAACCATTTCTAAAATACAATTAAGCATAAAAATTCTGGTAATTATACACTTTCTAAAGTTGCCTTCTAAATAATATGCCTTTAGAATAATCTGGAACTCAATACAGCTGTTTCTGTGTCTGTACCTTTGGGATCAAACATGGAGTGGGATTGCTTTTTGACATCCTTAAACTTTCTTCAAAATATCATTAAAGGTCTGCTTGTATTAGCACCTTTTGGGATATTAAGTAAAAATATGAAATCCTAAAATCTACCTCACACATACAGAGTAATAATTTTGGGAAGTGGGACTGGGAAATAAGCACTTTTATTAAATAAGCATTTTTGTAATTAAAGTCTTATTCTGAATGTTTGTAACACATTTATTTAAGGAAATCTATATGGTTGGCTAGGAGCTTAACTATTACTAATATGTACAAAAGAAACACAATCTTCTTTGGTTGAAAACAATGGATTTCTTTATGTTTTCGAGAAGAGTATTTTGGAAATCTTACTTATGCTTTTGGTAAACCTACCAATAGGAAAGATGGACTCGAGGTGGTTCAGAAGAGAAATTATGAGTGGCATTGCCTGTACTGGGCTGGAAGAGAATTCTCTCACTGTGAGGCAGGACTTAGGAGAGAAAATCCATATTTTTGGAGTAGCAATCATTCTGTTATCCCTGAATAAGCACAACTTTGTGCTAGATACTAGGGATACAAGGATGAATATGACAAAATACTATCCTCAAGGAGCTGATGTTATTTTGGAAAGTCTAGTTTGAAAATACATAATGGCTAGAACAGTATCAGTCACAAGAACATCACAAAGGCGGGTAGGATCAGAGACGTACCCATTAACTTAATTCTTGAAGGATGAATTGGAATTCCCAGGTGACTGGTAATGGACGATTGTAGATGACAAGATTGAATTTTCAGCCAAGGGATGATATGTGTAAAGGCTTTGACATCTGAAACAACATAATGCATTTGCTGACCTGTAGATAACTTGATGTGGCAGAAATGTCTAGAAATGTGCACTTGATAGATTTTAGATGCGAACCACATGATGCTTATAATTCAGAGTAGGCTCTGTAAAGTAAATACATTTAAGACAAGTCTTCAATATGCTCCTCCCCCTTTGCTGTCAGTAACTATTTTGAGCTCTTTTCTTTATCTTCATGTATTCCTTAAGTGATCTTATCCTGCCCTATGGCTTTACATACTAACTCTGTTGAGGATTTCTGATATTTTCAGCACAAGTTCCAGATTGGTATCGTATTTCCTATGTCCCCTCTCATTTTGACATCTTAAAGATATGATATTCAAGATGAAACTCGATTTCACCCTCATCCATTAGTTTTTTCCTGCCAAATATGTCCCAGAATAGTTTAGCTCTCTCCATTGCTGTTGCCCTCTGTCACTACACCCATCACTAGTTCTGATCTCTGTCTTCTTACACTCTGATAATCTATTTCCCTCTACTAGAAGTTGTTTTTATGACATGTGAACCAGAACACTCTCCTGGGTCTTAGACCCTTTTGTTATTCACTGAGAAGTACTCCCATGATCTCCAAAGCCCCACTTGATCTAACTTCAGTTCACTTCTTTGATTGTACCTTATTCCCCGTTTCCACTACTCATGGGGTTCCAATCATGCAGACCTTTCTGTTTCCCCAGCAGGCACCACGAGGTCCTGTCTCAGGGCCTTTTCCTTGTCCTTCCTTCCTGCCTGGGAAGAAGGCTCTGTCTGAGCAGGAATGAGTTTTTCTCATCATTCAGGTCTCAGCTCAAATGTTACCTTCCCAGAAAAGACTCACCTGATTATCTTGCCTAAAATAGTAGTTCTAACAACTGTCAAATTACTATTTGTCACATGATCCTACTTGTTTCTGTATTGTATTTATTGCGGTTTCTAGTTTTCTTGTTATTTGTTTTTTCCTCATTAGAATTTAAATTCTCTGTGAAAAGGCCTCTTTCTCTTTTACTCACCACTATATTCTTTGCAGTGGGACCTGTGCCTGGCACAGAGTATACCAGGGCATGCTCTATAAGTATCTGTTAGACAAATGAAAAAAAAAAAGACAGTTTCAACGAAAAATATGGTGACTACAATCTCTAGAATTACACTGCCCATTAACCAGCCACCAACAATAAGTGGCTATTTCAATTCAACTTGAAATTAATTAAACCTAAATAAAATTCTAAATTCAGTTTCTCAGTTGCATTAGCCACATTTCAAGTGTTCATTAACCACATGTGGCTACATGTAGAACCCAGATATAGAACATAATATCTTTGCATAAAGTTCTATTGGACAGCACTCTATTCTAGAGAATGGATTTTTAAATAGAAATAAAGTAGATATTAGAAAAAGGAAAATTTCTAACCAAGATAGTTTATATAATTTAAGGAGTAAAATGAAAACCCTGATAGTTTCTTTTTTAGAGCTCTCTTAAATAGGATGAATTTTCAGTTTTAGAGAAGGCTTAGAAGCCAGATAGGCTGAAGGTAGATCTTTGGAATTTGACCTCTCAGGGTCGCTTCTGAATCTACACATAATTATTCCTGAGATTGTAATTAAACTTAAATTGTGCTAGCCACACACAAAACCCTCCACAGAATCCACAGAAGACATGGTCTTTGATTGCAAGGAATTTTTCGAGATTCTTTTCAACTGTATTTAAGAATAGATCACATTTTGCAAGAGCCTTGCTAAAAAGACTCATGGTGATTGATGACTCTGAGAAAATGTGACAGAGCCCAAGATTTCAAAGCATGCACTTGTCCTGTTTCATCTACAAATGAGAAGAAATTGACTTGTCCTATTTAATTTGGAAAACTTCAGAAATTCTTGTTTAAACTACTAACCATTGTAGCCACGTGTTATTAGATCTTTACCCAAGGACTTGTCAGAATTCCTCCGGCAGGCTAGTGTATCTTCTAGCTTATTCTCAGATTGCATTATGGCTGCCCCCCTTGGTATGGAAACCAGTCACAGCGCTTTGGAATACTCCCTGAGACAATGTTTTAAAGGAGTGTTTTACTGGGTCTGAATACAAATGTATCCGTGGGGCTTGTGTGGTTTCAATTCAAGTCAAGTGACAAGAGAGGACATTGCTTGTCTGAGAAACTGAGATCATGATGCAGAGGATTCTTATGTTCATATATAGTAAGTACGCTGAGAAGGAAGCAAGAGGGAGAACAGAAAGATGGAAAATTCTTGTGTTTGGAAAGCCAGCTGTGGCCTAGCTTTATAGAATCGTGAATCTGCATGTGGCATCTACCTGGAGAAAGGCAGCTTACTTGATATTCAGAGAAATGAAATGGCAATGGAAAAAGCTTTTGTGAGCTGTTTTCATCTTTGCTGGCTTGCAATGTCATCATGTATTTCGGGCAAATAGAGTTTGCATCAGTTCAGTTGACAGGACTTCATGCATTTTAATATCCTGACTCCATATTCATGTTAGAGTTGATGTATCCCTACACCTTTTTCTCCTTCATTTATTTTTTTCTAGTTAAAAACCTGGGTTTGTGCCAAAAATACAGAACATGGCCATTCTATAAAGTATGTGAAACAATTAAAACAGGTTAAATGAAAAACTGTATATGTTTGTGAAATTTATCCCAACAAAGTCATAAGCTATCACTTAGGTTTTATTTAAATGAGTAAAATGGGAGACACAATTTATCGTTTTGCTCCTAGGCTCTTGGTTTTAAATTTGGACTGCTTCACAAAACTTTTTTTGTTTTAAATTGATTTCAGAGAGGAAGGGAGAGAGAGAGAGAGAGAGAGAGAGAGAGAGAGAAAGATGATGAGAGAGAATCATTGTTCAGAGCCCGCAACCCAGGCATGTGCCGTTGACTGGAATTGAACCTATGACCTGTCAGTCCACAGGCCGACACTCTATCCTTTGAGCAAAACCAGCGAGGGTCACAAAACTTTTAATATCCTCTGTCTTAGGTTTAGACAACCTGAGCATTAATTTGTCATATCACAGTAAAAGAAGTTAGAGAGACCCGAGTTTAACACTTTGGAATGATGTTTTCACATGAGTAACTATGGTTTTCTATCATTAACATGTTTAGAGTTGGTATTTGATCATCTGCATGTTCAGTTACCCAAAGAGGGAACAAGCGATTTATAATCTGAGGTATAGAGAAATATAGCACAAAAGGGAAAGGTCGTGATGATAGGAAAGGATATACAAATTCACAATTTCATGAAAAAAGCAGTTCAATCAGCATATTTGTTTCTCCATTCCACAGCGTATTACCATAGGGAAGGCAAGACTTGTTTCTTGAATAGGCAAAGCCAGAACAAATTTCTATTCTTGCTGCATAATAGATGTTATTTAGAGACATGGAAATACATAAATAGCTGAAAAGTTGCAGTTCTAGATATAATATTCGGAAGACTTGAAAACAGGTGTATCATTGCTCTGCTTGGTATTCAGTTACATTGTTGTCCTATCAAATTCAAGCCAGTCCTATGAAATTCAGATAAAGCTTTTATCAACTTTCACTGCATTCAGCTAGTTTTTAGGTTTCTTTTGGATTTTCATGCCTTAAAGGTTAGCTCACAAGGTCAATAGTGTTTCCCTAAATGCACTGATTAAATAGGGTTCACAATGAGAATATAAGGATTGCTAAGGCTATCTAAATTTTTGGTTTAGAAAGAATAAGAATAGTAATTTTTAAATATATTTTATTGATTTTTTACAAAGAAGAAGGGAGATGGATAGAGAGTTAGAAACATCAATGAGAGAGAAACATTGATCAGCTGCCTCCTGCACACTCCCCACTGGGGATGTGCCCGCAACCAAGATATATGCCCTTGACCGGAATTGAACCTGGAACCCTTGAGTCCGCAGGCCAACACTCTATCCACTGGGCCAAACAGGCTAGGGCAAGAATAACTTTTGATTGAGAAAGCAAGATAATTAGGTTCAAGTTTTTGAGTTTATATTAGAGAATATATAAACTTAAACCCCAACTTTCCTCCAGAAAAATTGTGTTGGTATAAAAATTTCCTTAATTTTACCAAGTATAATATTTTCAGCAGTGACTCTGAACATTTTTAACCAGGATGCCTTCCAAAATGATGATCTAAAAATGATCATGTCAACCAAAATGTCAAGAAAAATAATCAAAATATTATTTCAATGCTCATGGATAAATATTTATTTTGAAAAAGGGAAAGCTGGAAAAGTATCTTTCCTTTAATCAGTTGTTTCAGAAAAGACAAAGGCTTTTATGTGACATCATGGTTCTATATTTATGAGCGTTTGAGGCTATAAAAAGAGAGAGAGAAGGCTAATTAACAAAGGGCAGGACCAGAATGTTAAATAATGGAATAGTGAAGTGTAATCATAGAACTGGAAAGGGATTTAGAAAGAGAGCTTTATCCTTTGGAATCAGAGCCCCTGAGGGAAGGCTATGGCTATCTTCCTTATTTTTGTCCCTTCCTCCCTGGAGCAGCTGGTACAGTATTGGAATGAAGTAGGAGTTTAATAAACAGTTGCTGAATAAATAAGTTAAACCTAGCAAGGGGAACGACTTTTCCAAGTTTAAATAGGGAATTTTATGGAAGATTCAGAATCAAATTCCTTTGTAGTCTTCTGATTTCTTCTCTGATGCTCCTTCATAGCTATGGAACTTAGTTTTTAGAAGCAAACTCTTAACAACCTGACCACAGTCAAATCTGTGATCTTTTCAGTGGGGTAAATGCTTTCCCAGAAAAAAGGTGAGTGCTTATTACAATAAATCTTTTATTTTTTCTTTGGGTCGGGGAGGAGACTTATGAGACAATAAAAAAGTCACGGTTTAAAATCCAGTCATGAAAGGTCTGTGGTATAGGGTGACAAATTAGTACCAGTTTTCCCAGGACTTTCTCAGCTCTATCATGGAAAATCTCATGTCCCAGGAACCTCTTCATTCCTGGACAAAGCACCATGGTGCTCACCCTACTCAGATGTAAAGGAGGCACAAGAGGACTGGGGAGGGTTTCTGTGCATATGAAAAAAAAAACACAGCATAAGGTACACATTTCCTCAGAATATCTATCTCGCGATATTTGGAGGGACATAGCATCATTTTTATCTTTATAAATGAACACAAGATGCCAAAGAAATATTAAAGATACTAGTGGCTCAGTGCATGGATTCATGCAGATTGAAAGGAAGCAGGGCCGTGCTCCCTCCTCTCTGGTTCTGGGTGCGTCACCCGAGAACCATCACTTCCAAGTCACTGCAACTCAGCAGCTCCTGTGTTGAGTGTCTGCTCCTGGTTGTTAGTGAGCATCATATGTACCAGCTGGTAGGATGGTCACTTAGCCTTTTATATATATACTAGGGGCCCGGTGCACAAAAAATTGTGTATTTGGGGTGGGGAGGCCTCAGTCCAGGCTGTGCCTTCTTGCAATCTGGGACCCTTTGGGGGATGTCCACCTGCTGGCTTTCCTGGCCAGCCTGGGTGAGGGACTGAGGGCCGTTTTCAGGCTGCCCACAGCTCCCATTGACCCAACGTCCCAGCAAGGCTGGCTGGAAGCAGGTTTCTGGAGTTTATTTATCTTCTATAATTGAAACTTTGTTGCCTTGAGCAGAGGCCTAGGCAGGCAACAAAGCCTCCTATTTGCTTCAGCTCCATGGCTTCTATAATTGAAACTTTGTTGCCTTGAGCAGAGGCCCAGCCAGCTTAGGCAGGCAGTTTCCTCCATCGCTGGTGCAACAGAAGTCTCCTGTTTGCTCAAGCTTCATGGCTGCCAGCTGCCATCTTGGCTGGGTTAATTTGTATACAGTTGCTCTGATTGGCTGGTGGACATGGCTTGGCTGGTGGGTGTGGTTTAGGTATAATGGAGTGAGAGTCAATTTGGATATTACTCTTTTATTAGATTAGACTAGAGGCCCGGTGCATGAAATTCATGCACAGGGTGGAGGGGTGTCCTCAGTCCAGCCTGCAATCTGGGACCCCTCAGGGGATGACTGGCAGTTGGACATCCCTCTCACAATCTGGGACTGCTAGCTCCTAACTGCTCACTGCCAGTCTGCTTGATCACCCCTAACTGTCTCCCCTTACTTATTCCCCCCGCTGGCCTGGTTTCCCCCAGCTGCCCCTCTCCTGCCAACCTGATCACCCCAAACTTCCCCCCCACTGGCCTGGTCGCCCCCAACTGCCCCCCCACCCTTTGCTGGCCTGTTGCCCAATGTGGCCTGCTGTTCTGTTGTTTGGTCATCCCTCACCAACCTCCCTGCGAGCCTGATTGCCCCACACAGCCTGCTGTTCAGTCGTTTGGTTGTCCCTCACTAACCCCCCTGCCAGTCTTGTCACCCCAAGCAGCCTGCTGTTCAGTCATTACTGTTACTGTGATGGCACCCCTGATAATTTGCATATTCCTCTATTATTCATATAGATAGGTACCTTACAATTTTTGAGGTTCTCTGCTGTGTAAAAATGATTTGATTGGAAATGTATGAGAAAGTTTGCTACCTTGGTTAGGCTGGAAGAGTAAGGGCGAGTGCAATGATTGTGCAAGTTTTCATAGTTGGAAGATCTCACGTGACTAAATAAAGCACGTTCACATCAGGCTGTAACAAGATAGGGCATATGGTAAAGCAGAAGAAAGAAAGCACAGGTGGTTTTTGGAGGGTCCAAGACTTCAGGGAAACTGTCCAGGGACTTCTCAGTCAGGCAGGATGAACATACTTTCTCTTTGGATTATGAACCATCTAAGATATATGAGAGATATTTTATTTTCAGGAGATCTCAGACACTTTTTTACTAAGTGAGATGGGTTTTTTTGTTTTGTTTTGTTTTTGTATTCTGCTAGTGACACAGCTAAAACTAGGTGTGAAACCAGATATAAAACATCAAGCTATACTCTGTAAACATTCCAAACAAGCTGGTATAGAACACTACCAGGGAGTTTTCACCTTTAAGTAGCACACCAGTGTACGCAGCACTATTGGTCCACACTAGGCTAGTCACTGTTCTCTGATTTTATAGGCTCTTCTTTACCTCCTTGCCTTAAAAAAATGTGGTTCTATCTTTTTGGGAAATTGACAAAACATCATCTGTAGCCTCCCTCTTTAGTGGTGACAGCTCCTGTTACATCTTCTATCTATGTGGGGGCAAAACCACACTGTAGTTGACCCACTGTAAATGCTCAAAGGTGATTGCTAACTAGATGAGTAGACATTACTGTATTTTCCTCTTGATAAATATACAAATATTTCAATGCAATAATTTCCTTACACATATAAATGGTCTAAGTATATTTTTTAATTAGGGAGAAAAATATGTATTTAATTACCTGGAGCCTTATACTAAGCTTCAAATGGCACTTTCAGGGAGGTTTGCCACTTTTCGTTGCCCTGCCCACTTTTCACACTGATGTTCAGGAGAATCGAGCAATGTTGAGTCACAGCAGGCTCTAGACTGCTCACCATCTAACATCACCAAAAGTGTACAAAAAATATGTAAAAACAAAAGGCTCCGGTACTGTGCAAGCATAAAATATCAATCTACCATGTCAAAATGAAAACTGGTCATTTCTGAAGAGTATTGTACATTTTTGTATGTGTTGTTTTCCTAACTCAAGTGAAAATTCAAATAAAATGACACAATAACATATGAATTTAAATTTTAATATGTACAAAGATATAAATCTTGGGATATAAAGTAAACTATTTCCATTTTTAATGTAAAAACAGCTGGTTTTAGTTCAGTATAATACTTATATATTTTTATTCTCTCACGAAACCTCCATCATATTATACAGATATATTCATTCTACCATCCCACTTAGACAACAATCCAGT
This sequence comes from Murina feae, assembly GCA_004026665.1. Taxonomy (NCBI): domain Eukaryota; kingdom Metazoa; phylum Chordata; class Mammalia; order Chiroptera; family Vespertilionidae; genus Murina; species Murina feae. The sequence goes on from PVJC01004977.1 coordinate 12,314, forward strand.
TTATTTCTGACCATCTTTAGGCAAAGAAACAGGACACATTTAATAATTAAAAAAAAAAAAAACACACACCCACACATATTTTCTCCTTTGTGTCCCTATTAGGTCATCCACACAGAAACATCTCTCCAGCAACTGGTAAAAAGCTTTTTCCGCAGACGCAGTGCACACTGGACTGAGCATCTAGAAAGGATGGAGGTTATTCTCAGTTCAGCCCCATTGATTTTCAGGATGGATTTGTTCACACATTCTCTCATCCTTTCCTTTTAACAGATGACTTACCTGGAAGCATCAGCCAGGTGGCCATCCTTGTGCAATAATGCAAAGGTTTTCAGGGACCTGCGCCTTCCTTCAGCCTGTACACATGCTCACAGAAGGGAAAATTCAGCTCGGTTTTAGCTGTTTCACACCGATTCATTGCTTAAGGGGAGGGCAGGGGACACGGTATAGTTATTCTATAAGACTGTTTCCGAGACAAAGTGTTATAATCCTTTAAAAAATCAGTGATTTTTTCCGTTTTCCTTTGCTTGCCTTTTATGCCAGGAGCCTCTGATTCGGGACCCTGCTCCTTGAATTTAAGGTCTGAATTGGTGTCCCACACGATGCTTATAGCTTTCAGTCCCTAGACATTACTATAGAGAACAGTAAAAATTGATCAGGATCAGTTTCTCTTCTAGGTCACCACAGAGAAAGAAATGAATCCCACCGAGCTTTAATCTCTGTGCATTATGGGGAGCATGGAACAGTTCCAGGGGATTCCTGCAGGCCTTCCAGTGCGGTGATATGTCAAACATATGCCTGACAGTGAAGCAAGGAAAATCCTAACTTAAACTGCCCCAGTGAAAGAAAACAAAAATTAATTTAAAAAGAATTTTGGTACACAAAAATAACATATTATCATATTGAACACTTAAAGATACAAGAGAGAATTAAGAATGTAAAGTTATCATGTTACCATCCAAGAATTATCAATATATTTTTTAATTGTTATTTAGTAAAAAAGTGAGAATATGTTAGATTTAGTTTGCTTTTTTTTTTTTGTCATTATACTATCTCCACAACTTTTAACATGATTTGGAATACCTATGTGAAGTCTTTTCATGTGGGTAGTCCATAGTAATCTGGAGTTACTTTGATGGAAAATTTGGAGACCAGGCCCAATTCTAGAATTTATTTTTTTAAATTTATCTTTATTGTTCAGATTACTACAGTTGTTCCTCTTTTTCCCCCCATAGCTCCCCTCCTCCCAGTTCCCACCCCACCCTCTGTCCTTACCCCCCACCCCCCACTGTCTTCATCCATAGGTGCACGATTATTGTCCAGTCTCTTCCCGCACCCCCAACACCCTTTTCCCCCAAAAAATTGTCAGTCCACTCCCTTTCTATGCCTCTGATTCTATTCTATTCACCAGTTTATTCTGTTCATCAGATTTTTTATTCACTTGATTTTTAGATTCACTTGTTAATAGATATGTATTTGTTGTTCATAATTTTTATCTTTACTTTTTCTTCTTCCTCTTCTCAAAGGATACCTTTCAGCATTTCATATAATACTGGTTTGGTGGTGATGAACTCCTTTAGCTTTTTTTTTTGTCTGTGAAGCTCTTTATCTGACCCTCAATTCTAAATGATAGCTTTGCTGGGTAAAGTAATTTTGGCTGTCGGTTCTTGCTGTTCATCACTTTGAATATTTCTTGCCACTCCCTTCTGGCCTGCAAAGTTTCTGTTGAGAAATCAGCTGACAGTCATATGGGTGCCCCCTTGTAGGTAACTAACTGCTTTTCTCTTGCAGCTTTTAAGATTTTCTACTTGTCTTTTGCTCTTGGCATTTTAATTATGATGCGTCTTGGTGTAGTCCTCCTTAGATTCCTTTTGTTTGGAGTTCTCTGTGCTTCCTGGACTTGGAAGTCTATTTCTTTCACCAGGTAGAGAAGTTTTCTGTCATTATTTCTTCAAATGGTTTTCAATATCTTGCTCTCTCTCTTCTTCTGGCACCCCTATAATTCTGATGTTGGTATGCTTAAAGTTGTCCCAGAAGCTCCTTACACTTTCTTCATATTTTTGGATTCTTTTTTCTTTTGGTTTTCCAATTGGGTGTTTTTTGCTTCTTCACATTTCATATCTTTGACTTGATTCTTGTGATCCTCTAGTCCGCTGCTGGATCTCTGTATATTATTCTTTATTTCAATCAGTATATGCTTAATTTCTAGCTGGTCCTTTTTCATATCTTCAAGGGTCTCACTAAATTTATCAGCAGTCTCTAGAAAATTCTTGAAAAACCTTATAACTATGGTTTTGAACTCTATATCCAGTCATTTGCTTTCCTCCATTTCTGTCATTTGTGATTTGTTTCTTTGTCTCTGCATTTTGGCTGCTTCCCTGGGTTGATAGAGTGGCTTTCTGTGTTAGGTGATCACTGAGAGGAATTAACCTCTAAGCCACTTGGTTATGAGAGTCAGCTGTGTCTACAGTGGGAGAACTTCTGTGCTGGAGACACCCTTATGGGACAAGAGTTGTTTCAGTGGGGCTTTGGTGCGCACTGTGTCTGCCGTGAGTGTGTCGCTTGTGGATCTGATGAGTTGTATTTAGGATGCTCCCACTCTGGCCACTGGGTGTCGCTGGCTCTTGTATCTCTAAAGAGGTGCTATTTTAGCTTTTGGCTGCAGCTACTCAGTCTTTTATATGCAAAGCCTCTGCACACAGCTTGGGAGGGGCAGGGTCTTGAGGAGTCAGCTATGGCTGATTCTCAGCCCTGCGCTAAGAGACATCAGGTCTCTGTGTCCCATGGTAATCGCTGCAATCAATGCCGAGAGAAACCCGCTTTGGATTTCCTCCTGGTGCCAGTCAGTCCAACCTCTCTGGGTATGCGTCTGGGTCCCCAGAAACTCACCTGGAACTGGAGTTCAGAGCCTCCAGGAGCTTATGGCTCCCTCTGAATTGAAAAAGAACCACATTCTCTGGCACCAGCCCTCTCCCTGAGCCCCGCATGTGCGCCTCTGTACCTCCGTACTTTGCTTCCGCATCTCCTCTGAGTCTCAGTCTTTTTCTAGTTGTAGAATTTTCACTCAGCCAACCTTCCTGTGGTGCTGGGTGGTGTCCATTTTTTTCTTTTCATTGTGATTTTGAAATAGTTGTGCCAGGCCGCAATTCCGGTGTTTACCTCTGCCGCCATCTTGTTTTCTCCCCCCAATTCTAGAATTTAAATTGTCTCTTTCCCCTTTTAATGTATGCTTCTCTATGCACATTGGATTCCCAGTGCACAAGCAGTGGTCACTGAGCTGTCTGATAGCATTTAGTTCACAGGGTTCTTATAGAGGCATTGATCCAGGAATGTGACCATTCCCTAGCAAGAAGGTGCCAGCCACTTGCCAAGTCCACCAAAAGGAGGTGGGGTGCCAGACTTCTCAATAACAGTTTCTGTTTCGACTTTTACTCATTGCTCTATACAACATTGTAACTCACAGGATGAACATGGTAGCTCACACCATATATAAGGGGTAAGCCACTGGAAGTGACTTGCATGAGCCTGCGAGTAAGGAGGGTTGGGGTGTCAGGGAATCACCAGGGTGGGGAGAAAAGTGTGAGCCAGGTTGATGGAAATTCAGATATGGCACAGCCTGTGGGCTCTGTGGGCTTTGTGACAGGGCAGGCTCAGCAAAGGAACACTGGCCTCTGCCAGCACTTCTGTCTGGGAGAAAGCTGCCTGTCCAGCTCTTGCCCTGATTCTAGACAAGTTAGTTCCTCCTGAATGTCCCAGGTTCATTTCAAGCTGCTGCCCCAGCACTGGAGCTCAGAAAGAGGGAGTCTGTGGGGACTCCAGGAGCCTTTGTGTCAACCAGCCACCATCTCTGCTGAATTTAGGGGGCTTTCTCTGCCTGGCATTGGAACCTTGGGCCTGGGGTCACATGTGGGGCTGGGACCCCTCACTCCTCAGGGAAACCTCCACAAGGAAGATCTCCCCACCTATTTGAAACCCCACATGTGGGTATGGGACCAGTCCGTTCCCCGCCACCACACCTCCTACCAGTCTCAATGTCCTTTCTTCTTTCCTTCTCTAGTTGTCCAGCTTCCATTCAGCCAGGTTTCAGGTGGATCTGAATGATATTTGTGCTGTATTTTAGTTGTAAATTTTGATGTGGTTGTGTGAGGTGGCGAGTATCATGTTTATCTACACTGCCATCTTGTCAGGCAGCAAACACTGTATTTCTTAAGTATCAGATATATAGACCAAAGATACCATATCTCTACAGATAATCAAACTTACTATCAGAGAACTGAAATAATATGGAAATAAAAATCCATGCCCCCACACACAGACACAAATAAACACACAATACAAAGAAGATAGAATTCTAACTAGAGTCTGAATAACTTCAAAGTTCAGTACTTAGAATCTTGGCCAGTATAGTCAGACAGTGTCCTAAGACTGTTTTTAATTTTTACAACAAATTATCAAGGTTGAACTGCCAAGGATTGTTTTGACTGCCGAAGGCTATCACAATGATTCTGGAACCGTTGGCTTTCATATACAAAGCTATTTCCCAAGTGATCTGGACCAAGATGAAAAAGTTGTTGAAAGGGAAATATGGTAAAGGAACCCAACTCTCATTGTGTTAGCCCAAGAACCCCACCGGCCTTTGTTCCTGTGCTTGCAGACAGCCCATGAGCATGATTAGAACTAGGCAATCTGTGCCTGCTAAATCTGCATTGTTGTCCTGCCTCCCCAGGTGTCCTTTGTGGGTAACTGCAGTGATATTGGTGTACATCATCCCTGGTGTTTCTACACAGGGCACTTAGTTCCTCTACGAGGTATTGCAAGGGTATGCTGAAAATAAGACTCCGCATCCAATGTGATCACTACAATGAGCTTCTGAGTCTCCATTTGGTTTCGACTGCTCTTGCCAAGATCTTCCTGAACACCCCAGTGTTTTAAGGTCATGGCATCCCTTAGCAGCAAGAAAGAATGTATCACAAATCTGCATGAACAGGTACCAAGATGAGAGCTGAATGTGTTTCTTTTGTTGAAAGCAGGGCAAGTTATTGCAAAGCTGGTTTCTGAACAAATCCATAATAAAATAAAGTAAGAAAACAACAACTCTGCTGAAGATAACATTGCAGCTGAGACTTGGCCAGAGGCCCTCTTTTTTGAAGCACAGAAAAAAGCCATATATTCTCACCTTCAAAGATGGCAGTTACATGGCAGTTAAATGGATGAGCTCCTTTGTTTCATCCTGTTTTCATTCTCTAGTCCCACAATGACTTTTATTGTGCACCTTAGATGATAAATTGTCAGTGTTTGCAGATTTTCTTATATGATCCAAATTTCACTATTTGACCCACGGTTTATATCACCTTCACTGAGTATAGTCCTTGACCAATCTCTTTAAATTCATATTGCTTATTGGCACAATCTTATAAATGCTTCCCAAAATGACACATTCCATCCATACTTTCATCCATGAATTTTCTCCATCTGCATTTACCTACCCTGTATGCAGGCATGTACATTCAGATTGTTTCAAAAATGTGTATTTCTCTCTCAGCTTTCGTTTGTTTTTATATCCACCCCCCACTTACCACTCTCAAATATTTCCCATTTCCTAAGCTTATGAGACCAAAAACCTAGAGAGAGTAAATAATGTTAAAAACTGCATAGTGCTGAGTGAAGTCTGGAAGATCTGTCATACCAGGCTGAATCCACTATTGACCAGATGTCTGAAATTGGGCAACTTGTGTCATTTTTGTGACCTCAGTTTTCTTAAGGAGAAACAATAGAGGAGGTTACTAGGATACTAGACATTCTACATACAAATGGTTTCATAAGCAATACAGATAATTTTCATGACTAAAATAATAGAAAGAACCCTGTATAAGACAACAGCAAATCCTGAGAACTGCAGAAAAATTGAAAGTTTTATGTCTAGTATAAATGCATTAAAAATGTGAGCCCCAAAGTAAATAAGCAAGGGAACAAAATAAAACACACTGTCTGCTCCCTGTGCCTGGATTCAGTCCGTGGAGCTAGCAGTGTACAGCCACTGTTTAAATATTCTCTCTCCCCCTCTCTGAAATTCTATTACCTTTCAGTGTCAAAATTCTTTAGGGAAAGAATTTTTAATAGCAGCCAAACCTAAGGAAGAAAGAAAAAGAAGATATCAGGTTAATTTTAGTATCTCTATACCAAATTATATATTCTAAACCCAAAGACACCCAAGAATAAGGAAGAGACTTAGGGACCAGACGTAGTTTCCACTTGGGAGGTGGGGGCAAGCTTTGTTAACACACTGTTAGGGATATGGGTCCATTGACTTTTGAAGAAAAAGCAGGCTACATTTTGCTCTACACACTCTAGAGTGAGATCATATACCCACTATTATTTAGTTAACTATAAATCATTTACAAAACCAAAATTATATGCACTAAGATTGTCAGTTATCAAAGTACTGAAAAAGTTTAGTTAAGTTTCGATAAGAGTGAAGTTTCTGATCCACTCCAGTCTTCCTACTTTTCCTCAGAATCTAGCTAAACTTCAGTGCCCACAATGTTTTTATTGTGCAGAGGTGTTGCTTCCTGGAGTTAATTTTGTGTTAGTTGTTGCTTGTGTTGTTTTTCCAAGTTCAGAGTCAATAATAAATCCCTTTCATTCTACTGAAAGGAGTGTGGCTTCCCTTCCATAAGCATGGGCAATGTCAGCTTGCCACTTATGCCCCTGGAGTTGGTGTTTCTATTTGACTGTAAGATGTCCTGAGTCATAGGGCAGCATTCTGACATTATAGCCCATTCCTGTAGGAAAGAAATTTACCTTTCAGAGGGGAATCTGAACCTTCAAGTCAGACATATTTTGTGCCAGGTTACAGAGATAGACAGGTGAATTAAATATAGAAAGAAGAATGAGAAGATTCTTAATCAAGAGAGTATAGTCACTTGGAAAGTATGGGCATACAGACAACTTCTATTGTATGTACAAGATGATAACTACAGTAATGCTGGTCTCCAAAGTGTTTTGGAGGCGCAAAGTAGACACAACTCACTCAAACTGGAGCTCAGGGTCAGAGGACAAAAAGGCTTTCTGGATTTACCTATTCTCATTGTCTTACACAGTGACAAGTAATGAACTGAAGATGGTGACATTAAAATACTGAGTGTGTCAGAAAATTTCAAGTAATTCTGTATTGCTTTAGAGTAATATATGATAAAGAGAATACAGAAATAAGACTGGCAAGAAAAAACTGAGTAACAAAGAGATTTGTCCATTATACCAAAAATTTTAAATTTTAACAAGTAAACAATGGGGATTAATTAAAGGTTATAATCATGAAAATGACACTTGATATCATTCTGATAGTCTTGATTTGCATAACATGGGATAGAGAAAATAATCAAGAAACTACTGCAGTATAGAATGGATAAGAGACATTCTAGAAAAAAAGAGTTGTGGAATGATTAAGACCTGTTTGAGTTTAAATAAGACAACTTACACGATTGATTAGATATTGAGGATAAAGTAAACAGTTAAGGCTGAATTTCAGATTATATTTTGTGACATTGAGTTGTAGTAGTGATGTAATCAGAGAAATTAGGGTATCCTCTTCTGGATGCTGTGGGTGGGGTCTTTACAGTATCTCAAGATAAAGAATTTTCTGAGACTCGCACAGGAGGATGAGTGACTTTTATTTGCGCAGATTACATTCCTGGGTTTCCAAAGTCTCATTCCAGTCATCGAGGAAGTGTAGCTGGGTAGCTGGGGCCAGTGTCCAGACTTTCCATTCCATGTTGCAGCTGGTCTAGTTCAGCCTCAGCTAGCAGCAGCCCATTAGTCACTGTGTGTGTGTGTGTGTGGGGGGGAGGTCTGTAGGGCCATGGGCCATGTGGGACAATATAGGAGAGTGTGTGCTTCAGGCAACAGGAAGAGTACAGCAGTCCTGAAAGCAGAGAGGGCCTAGAGAGTGAACTCCTTTGTTCATGGGATTAAATATCTCACATTTCTGAGTGCTTGCAGTGGCCTCACCCATTCTGGCCAATGAATTTTGTTCTCTGGTGTGACTGACAGCAAGGACTTTCACTAGTCCCCCCAATGTTATTGGGCATGTGTCTACCTTCACTTTGCTGGAACCTTGGGGAGGGTGAAGTGTTAGCTTCCTGGTGAAGCTGCCTAGATGACATGCCTGTAATATTTGGCCTCCCCTTTGTTCCTTTCCTGTTATTAATAACTAGATTAATTACAATGCTATCAGTAGATACCAAGCAAGATTGGAATATCATGTGGGGCACATATTTTGGCAAGGAAAAAATAAAAGAAACATTAGATTTGGGGCATGTTCAGACTGTGATACATAAAAGAAAACCAGGTAAAAAGCATAGGATGAAGTAGTTAGAATATGGATTTGCGGTTTGTGGAAAAGGCCTGGAAATACAGTATGCAGACCCATTGTCATGGAGATTATAATTAAAGTCATGAATATAGATGAGATTACCCAGGAAGAGCACAGAGTGAATGGCAAGAAAAATCCTGAGAGAGAAAAACAGGAAACCATTACAATGACAGGGAGAGGACAATGCCGTGGGGCTTGGTTGTCTTGGAAGGTGTGATGTCTGAAAAGGTAGAAAGAAATGAGATCAAGGGCAAGGGTGGCAGGCAGGGTTAAGTAGGCTCTTTTACATTCTGAGACAGAGGGAGGGAGGCCATCATAGCACTGTTTCCGTTAAAGAGGCGAGATCGGAAAGCATGAAGGAATTCGTGGTGTCAAGTCTGAAGCAGGATTCTCTCATTGGTCGGAGACTTGCTTGCAGACTTGTCTCCTCAGAAACCAACCCTCAGCAGAGGTCACCATGACATGTCCCACTTCAGTCCCACCGTTGATGTCAGCTCCCCTCCTCTTTGTGCTGTTTTTCTCAGTTCTGTGCTGAGTCTTGGCTTAATGAATCACGTGGCTTAATGAACGTACAAAATGATTCAGGCTTTTGAAGAAAAGAAATATCTTGCATACTATTAAATATTAAACATCAAGTAGACTTTGTAAAATATTTAAAGTTCGTAAAATGCATGGAAGTCTAAAGGGACAATTTTACTGCAAGGTTTTAAGCAATGAAATGTATGCCCAAAACAAGGTTATTATTTAGTTTTTAATAAGATACCTTCACACTTTCCTATTTTCCTGGCTTTAGGGCATAATACCTGCAACCAGAAAAAGGTATCATTGTTGAGTTTCTTAAATGCTTATTTGTCAAGATTATTTTCTTTCAAAAATATCTAATTATTTTCCCATTTGTACTTATTGGATGTTGCAGTGAAATTCATGTTGAAACAGATCGTTAGAATGTTAAATTAGGACATTATAAAATAAAATATTATATAATAAAAATATTACAATCAGTCTTCCTATGTTCAAATTCCAAAGTCATAAAGATGTTTTTTTGAACTAAAATTTTTTGCCAAAAATGCCACATAAAATCAACCGTTAAATGGTGCCATAAACAGAAATAAACTGAAATGGGAGAAGACGAAGAAGCCAGGGACCCAGATTTTAAAGTCGCAGCTGGTATAATCAATAAGTACGTAAAACAAGAGTCATGTAAAAAGAGTGCTAAATGATAATACTTTAAAACAGCCTCAATGTCACATTTATGTAACTGGCATCCATATTCCAAGGGTCTTCTAATGACTGCATGCTAGCAAGAAATTAAATCCACACAAACGGAATATTGCAGCCATTATAAAAGAGTTAGTATCACACCCTGTGAAAATAGGTTCAAATACCATATTCTCTAACACACAATGGAAAACATGCAAAAAATTTAGTATATAAATCCACCAGAACAAATTTGCATACTTATAGTTTAGACTAGAGGCCCAGTGCATGAAATTTGTCCACCTTCTTATTAGTCTACTAGCTGTACCCGGCCACATGTTGCTGTGGCTCAGTCTGCTTAAATGGACAAGAAAGAAAAGAGAAAACCCACGTTTCTAATATGTTTAATTGCACAATGCTTGTGGGGATACAATGCACCCTCCCGGGCAGCTGGTCCTGGCACACCACCGCCCCCACCCTGCTCTGCTGGTCTGGCCTCGCACAAGTGCACCTCTGCAGCCTGGGCCCCCCAGCACCGGCCTGCACCCCTGCTCCCCACAGGCAGCCTGCACCTGTCACCCTATGTCCTACACCCGAAGTGGCCCAGGCACTCCCAACTTCTGCCACCAGGGGCCCTTGCTGAGCTGCCTGAAAGCCAGAGGAAAAAAACCTGCCCCTGCTCGCCACACTCCCCGCAAGCTCTAGGCCGCTGGTGTGGGGGGGACCGCGGCCTTCCACACCCCGAGCCTCAGCCCAGCCCCGGCCCGAGGCCTAGCCCGATGCTGGTTGATATTTTGCAACATGATAATTGGCATGCCGATTTTCAATTGCAGTACTTGCGGTTGCATCCCTGGCAGATAGAGTGAATTCCAAAATTCTGTTGGATAATTAACTGCTTCATCTGTTTCCACAACAGTGTCAACGAACTTGTATGTGACTGCCTGGCTTTGAATGCTAGACTGCATAATATTAAGTTCTTAGCATGTGTTGCTTTTACGTCCAACAGATGGAGCTGTTTTTTTTAAAAAAGCACATTTTTACCTATTTTTTTCAAAAAAAAGCATGTTTTTACCTGTCACAGGTGTGGCATCTATATAATATAGGTATATAAAAACACGTGCATATTTGAATGCAATGTTATGTCAAAATTTCAAAGCAATCAGTGAAGAATTTTCGGAGATTTGAGATTTTGAACAAATGAACATTTACATTTTTTATTGATATAGATAGGACAACTTTTTTTTTCTTAATGGGTCAAGTAGGACTATTCAGCCTACTGGTTACAGAAACCCCATTTGAACTAGTTTAAATGGAACTGATAGAACCAGGGCTTGGAGATTGAAGACGTCCATGTATCTCCAGACTCCGGTTCTTTTTGCTTCTTTCTGTGTTCTCTCTTGCTGAAGACTGGCTTGCTCGTGAAAAAAAAATATATGGCTACTGTATTTCTTGAAATTTTATCTCTCAGCCCCATACAATAGAAATGGATTGTGTTTTTTCTTGGTTCTATGTTGAAAATTTTAAGGAGAGATACATTGGCTTTGCTTAGATCAAAGCAATTGCAGCCAGGTAAGAGGTGGCTCCTTGTAACAAAAGGCTGCTCACAGAATAGCTCTGAAGATAGATTGGGGAACAGGAAAAGGATCTAACCATGCAGACAATTCCACAGGTGACTATGCACTCATTGCTTTCTGTCTCCAAAGCAATGGCACTGGGGTTTCAATGGAAAGTATTCATAGTGTGACACATACAGGGCTTACACATCAATTTATCAAAGTAGGTTCAATAAAACCAGCTTAAATGACTTCATTTGGATGCTGGGAACACACAGGATTTTGCATTAATTACATAGAGGAAACTTAATTTCCAAGATTTATTTGTGATCTTAGAAAAAGAATTTAAGGTGCATTTTTCATTTGAAAATGCATTATCCATTTTAGAAAATCATGAATCCTGTTAAATTGAATGAACATAATTCTGGGATCTTAGATTCTTTTATTTCTACGGCTGGTGGATTGGATGGATGAGGTTATCTTTTAGTCAGGGGACAAACAGCTCAGGTTTACTTAGGGCTTCACTAAGGGAGAGTTTGTGGGCAGCTGAATGTGGAAAAGGAATATACATAGACACATGTACTAAACACTTCAATATGTGTCCCTGAGTGCTTATCAAAGATGAGGTCATTGCCCTGTAAAAGCAACTGATCTATATAGGGTGGAAAACACATCTATAATTAATTCTACTTCTAAGAAGTCTACCACTTTCTGTTGTTGTTTTTTTCCTTTCTCTCATCTGTTGTGAGATCCTCTCCTGCTGTTTATATCTTAATTATTTGTTTAAAAGAGAAGTTATCAATAAATGTAGATCACATGTAGATTTTATTTTTATATTAAACCAAATTCTAACTCCAAATTAAAAATGCTCATGCAGCCCAGCTGGAGTGGCTCGGCGGATGAGCATCGACCTATGATATGACTCCGGCTCTCTGGTTTGTTAGGACAGCGCAATGGGGCCTGGAGTGGGCTACCTAACCAGACACGGTGGTGGGAACCTGAAGGCCGCTGACTCATTTATTTTATCTACCCTGCCTTTTTTCCCTCTCCTTGCAACCCATCCCAGCAATCCCAACATTTCAGCGTCTTCACATCTCCTCAGCTTCCTTCTCAGAAATGTGTCCTAATTCTTGTTTTACAAAATATGCCTCCTCAGGAAAAGGACTGCTTTTACTGTTTTTGCCCTGCATACGCCCTACTGTTCGATCCCCAGTAGGGGGCGTGCAGGAGGCAGCTGATTGATCATTCTCTCTCATCGTTGATGTTTCTCTCTCTCTCTTTTTCTCCCCTCTTCTCTGAAATCAATAAAAACATATTTTAAAAAATAGCTCTCTTTTTTAAAAAAGGACATATTGCCTTTTGCAACAGCATGGATAGACTTGGAGAGTATTATGCTAAGTGAAGTAAGGCCACTGAGAGAAAGACAAATACCATATGATTTCCTTATATGTGGAATGTAATGAACAAAATAAA
>PVJC01004977.1:25004-61228 GCA_004026665.1 Murina feae
ATGGGGGAGGTGTGGGGGAAGGGTGGTGGTGGGGGGGGAGGCTTAAATGGTGATGGAAGGAGACTTGACTTGGAGTGATGAACACACACACAATAAAATATACAGATGATGTATCATAAAATTGTATACCTGAAACCTATATAATTTTATTCACCAATGTCACTCCAATAAATTCAATAAAAATAAAAACAATATGTGATGAACCTTTTAATGCTTAAATCTTGTGTGCATTATGGGTAATTTCTTTGAGGTGAGTAATACAAAAATAACTTAGCATATGTTGACAAATGCTGCTCCAGAGTGTTTGTACTAATTTTCACCCCCCAATTAGAAAATTGTCTATTTTTTCATGTTCCAAGGAGAGAGATGTTTTAAAATCATACATGTAGTTAAATTATGTATGAATGATAATGAAATGAAGATTGAACATTAAGAAGGAAAACTAGTTAATTATTTTACAAAGAAATATCAGAGTATCCTTACATAAATTGATAGACCTGAATATGGTATTGATGGATTTAACAACAGAGGAAAAATAGAAGGTGCAGAAATTATTTGGAATATTTACTAAGAAAGTACTCTTTAAAATCAACACAAAATATTAATTTATGATTGACTGATTAACTTAAAAAGAAAAAAAAATGAATACCTTCTTGGAGTTGAAAGGGCCCTGAATTGGCACAAATGCAGATGTTGATCGATGATAAGAGAGATAGGAAAACAAGTCATGAAGATAAATTGTGTTTTTAAAATGTATTTTCTTTTTGGACAACTCACATTATATATATTTTTCTTAATCTTCAAAAAATAGGGAGAGAATAGACGAAAGGACACAGACATTTGAGTTACTTAGTAATTGACAAGAAAAGTGTGGAGATATTGAGGGCATTGATCATGTGAAAATAACTTTAAATACCATAGAAGTAAAATTTTTAAGATCAAATATGATAATGAATGTGAATCATTCTGAAAAGTATAAAGCACCATGGACATGTAATACATAATTATTAGGTTATGACTCCTATCATTAGATCACAAAGTATTTGAGAAATAATATGTTGGTAACACTTCTCTGACATAATTTATCTTTCATTAAATCCAGAAAAATGATCATAATGGGAGACGTCATTTTCCTCATGGCCCTGTTTGTGTTATGAGGGCATTTGTCATTGACCGTGGAGTTTGCCAAGCAGTTCTGAACGTCAGTTTTCAGTGAGGGACAAATTTCTGCTATCATTCTTTAGACTAAATAAGATCTGGTAAAATTTCTTATATGTTAATGAGATTGGACAAAAGAAGTACCAAGGAGCTGAGCAGTTAAATCAACTTCTAGAAAATAGGCCCTACTGTAGATAATAAATTTTATAATATTGTCCCATTTACTTACTGTAAACATGTGTGGTGCAGGCGCTAAGTTTATAAATAATGGCTTCATTTTGAAGTAATTAGGATTCAGTGCCATTAATAGCAGGATGTCTGGATAATCATATTTTAGGATGAAATGTCTAAGAAAAAGCATTTCTATTCTCAATGACAATTATGTATGTGATTAATGGTATAAATGACAATATCCAATATACATACAGAACAACAAAAATTAACTGTATCTATCATGAGTGACAGTATGAAAATTAGGTGAAATCAACAATCAGAGATAAAGAATGGCTCCTTTAATATTATTGTGTTCTCCATGGCAGGGAAAGTTGGGCAGGCGACTGGGGGATGGGTTGAGATAGTACATTTGTAACTCTCTAGAGTTTCAGTGAAGATCAGCCAGTAAATAGTGCTTTCAATTATGTGCATTCAAATCTTAAAAATAAATGCTCCCCAATCTTAAAAAATACTTGAATGCTAAAGGAACAACCGAAGTGGCAATTTTGAAAATTGCCACATGCAAACCTTTCAGAAGGAAAAGGCAGCTCCAGGAATTATGCTATTTTTCCAGTGGTGTGCCCCAGGACAGTTCCCCATGAGATGAGGCCATAGGACTCTCATAAGGCAGGCACACATCATCAGGCAGCAACCCTGGGGATCGGAGCATTTCTTCCTCTGCAGTCAGGGACTATTCTGCTGGGTTACAAAATCAATGGCTGCAGTATTTATTTGTCTTTATTGACATATTTATTAGGTTCTTCTTCACTCCCCTCCCCGCCTTCACCCTCACACAGTCCTGCATGTGTGTGCACTTGCGCACACACAGGTTTTTGAGTTGATTTTATTTTGTTTTATTCAGTGCTTACTTATTATAAAAAATTATAAGGACTTTCTTCAACTTTACTTTCATTTTTTAAAAAATTTCTTTCCTTGAAGTATCTTGTAGCTATTAACTCTGCCTTGCAAACCTTACATGTATATCTTATCATCTCTACAGAGTAGACACTTGTCATTTTCTTTATACTAAGCACTAAGCACTTCTTCCTCCCTGCCATGCTATTAATACTGTTTCAAAGGGCCCTTAAAAACTTATTTTTAAAAGATATTAGACACAAGTAAGACAGAGGAAAGTATATCTCCATGTGTTTATCTCTTATTTTAAATAATTCTCAATTCATTTTATTCCCTACCTATAACTATTTCCATTCTCTCACTAAATTATTTTAATGTAAATACAAGTTTTCCTATCAAATCATTTCACTCACAAATATTGTAGTATCTTTAAAATAAAAGAATCATCATCTAAAAACATATTAATGATAGAATTTATCTCACATATTATGTTAAACTACCCACTGAATATTTCTTTCTATTTTAAAACAAACAATTAAATCAAATTCACTGCTTTACTTTTTCTAGAGGATATTAAACAAACAAAAGGTGTTTTGGTCCCATTCTACTGTCCTTAAAACAAAAGAATTCTCTCTTTTTTTAATTTGTTTTGTCCATTATTAACCAAATCATATGTTCTTAATGAGCTCAGATTTTCCATTTTTAGCTGAGGTACATATTTTTTTTTATTTTGGCCTTGAAGAAAATAATAGGAAATAGCCAGACAGGAGGGAAAAGGCACCACAGACCGTAGGAAGAGCATGAAAGAACAAACAAACAGAAGCACATAAAGTGTATTTTGAGTGAGATTAAGTCTGGCAATTCTCACAGTGCTGGAGCCCAGGGAGGCTGGTAGGGATTTACAGAGGATAAGGCTGTCCCTTCTGCCTAAGGATAAGATCAGGATTTTCTGGGGACACAATTGAGATGGTGTGGAAAATGTATTTGCAAGGAGATGCTTCTGGAAGCTAGTATACAAATCAAGAGCCCATAGAAACAGTCAAAGATACTAGGGTCCAGCAATAAGCTAAGTCAATGCTGATGAAGGGGGATAGATTTAAGCTAGGAGAGGACACTGAAAGAGATTAATGGAGTTAGAAGGGGGAAAATCTTTGAGAACTTTAGATTTGGGGCTTAACTCAGGTTTAAGTTAACTGGATAGATCTTGGTGCTCTTCAGTATAAGGACATAAAAAAAACCCACACAGTTTGAGGTTGGAGCATTAGGAATGAAGGCAGGGGAAGCTGGTGATCCTAGCTTGGAACTTGCTGATTTGGAGGATTCTGTGCGGTATTCAAAGAAAAACATGAAGTAGACAGTTAAATTAATCTAGAGCTAGGATTGAGGTCTCAACCAGGGACTCACATGGGGAGTGAACACTGTTCTGTTGGTGGTGAGGCCTTGGGGGGCCCAGCACTGAGCTTTGAAGTCCATAACCAGGCTGAGGCCATGTCCACCCAGAAGCTCCTTGCAACGACTAAGTGCAGCTAGAACAGGATGTCAGACCCACTCCTAGGAGAACTGGGACTTTTTATTGTCCAGCCTTGGCTGAAGGACTCCCAAAGGGCATTGTCAAACCTTTCTTAGATGGCATGTCTGTCTGGGAAGCTTGTGCTCAATGTTTCTCCCGACCTTCTCTGGCTCCCACTTATTTCCCCTCTCCGCAGCTCCCCACACCACCCAGCATTTTTCTTAATAGAATTCTTGTTTATTTAATCCCATCTCATTGGCATTTGTTTTTCAGATGACCCTGTGAAACATAGTGGGTGATTCAAGTAATGATGATAGTGGAGTGTAAAAAGCACATCCTCAGCCTGAACAACTCAAGGGATATACAGAAGAGGAACATCACAACAGAGGCTGGAAAAGAACTGAGACCCAACAGGACAGTCTTTAGCCCAGGTATTTTTTAAGGTAGAAATAGAAGACTCTGTTTAGGTTCTTGGCTTGTTACTATCGCTATGACTCATTCCAGTTAACTTTATACAGTAATCCAAGTAAAAAACAAAAACAAACAAACAAACAAACAAAAAAAAAACAAGAGGCATCTCTTTCTGGGATATTCTTAATCTAATACTAACCATCATTCTTCTTACTGACTGAATAATTTCAGCTGAATAGTTAGGGCCCTCTAGAACACCTAATGCTAGTTAAAGCTACCCTGTTATATCTCACACTGTTTATAGAATGCTCCCTTTCACTTCCTTCCTTAATAGAATCATTCCAAAGTACAGTCATAACAACCATTTAATAAAGGTTAAGATTTCTGATAAATAATGGTGCCCAGGCTGGTCCGAGTGCAGTGGTGTCTTACAACTAATTGATCACAGCCAGTTACAGATATCTTTGTTCCTTCTCCACTCCCACTGCTTCACTTGACTAGCCTAAAATAAAAAAATAATAGTGCCTATTACACATTGATCATTGATCCTGTGCCAGGCACTGTGCTACTTGCTTGGCATATTTTATGTAATTAATTCTTTAACACCCAGGAAGACAATTAATATATCCAACTTTAATAGATGGGTAGAATTACCAGAATCTCTTGGCTAGGAAAGTGGCATTCAAATGCAAACTAATCTTTCACTGCCCCTTCCCACTTCTCCAGCACTGTCATACCCTGGGGCCTACAGGTGGGATGAGACCTCTGGGAAAGATTCTTCCTTCACTGGGATGAATCCCTCTGTATCATATTCTCAACCTACTTCCACCCTGGTGGAGATAAATGTCCAGATTCACTTTGGATATTTCCTTCACTTTTAATTGTACTTTCTTTGAAATCATAAACTTTAAATATTAATTACAATTATCAATATCTCTTATTTTCTCATTCTTAATATACCTGCCCTTTAGTCTCATCATGATTTTAATTATGTGGATTCATCCTGTTCTTCTAGTTTGGGTACACACTATTGGCTTCATTCACTTTCCAAAACAAATGTCATTGTCATTCTGTTTCTTTACAGAATGAACCTCTGTAGGAGGTTCATCAGTGTATGAAGTCTATCTAACTTAAATAAACGGTCAAGATACCACCAACAGCTATTTTTTCACAAACTGTGATTAGTGTTTAAGTAGAAGGTGTGGCATGGAGCAACATAGCATATCAAGAATCAAATTCTCTGGTGACATAGTAATTCTTGCTTTAACTTTGAAGACAATGAAGTGCAGAGGAGAAAAAATGAATGAATATGTTCTAAATAGTTCTTCTCACATTATTATTTGTAAGCACAGTACAAATAATAGCCACTATTTCAACAGACTCACTAGGTCTTTATAAAATATTAGGGTCCAAGTGCACAAATTTGTGCACCTTGAGAGGAACTTTGGGCCATGAGGCTGTGGTAGGCACAGGAGCGGGTTTCACCCCATACTCTGTGCCCCCACCTGGTGCCTCCCACTGCAGCCCCCGGTCCCCTGTCTGCCAGCAGCCCCGCTCCCACTGCTGCTGCTCCCACGCACTAACAGCACCAACCCAGCTCACATCTACTTAGGGTGTGAAGCAATTGGGGCCAGTGCCAGCAGCAAGTGCAAGCAGGTCCAGTGCCATCAGTGGGTGCAGAGTCAGCTGCTGCACTGATATCTCCTAAGGAACAGGAGGAGGTGAAGAAGCCCTCAGGGGCTATCGGGGCCAGCACCTGACGCTCACACCTACTGACAATGGCAAGTGATTGGGACTGGCACCGGACGCCAGCAGCAGGTGTGAGCAGGGTCGGCGGCAGCAGCAGCTGAGAGTGCTCAGCTGGACCGTGGTGCGCAGGAGCAAAGAATTTTCTGTAACCACTAGACACTCACCCCAATGACGACTGGTGTCCTTTCTTGGTTTAGTGTTCCTGCTCACCTGCTCCACCATCTCACTGTGGCGACGCCTGCCATGTTCTGCACTCGCCTGCTGCCAACACCAGCCATGTTCTTCACATGCACCCTGGTGGCCAGCGCACGTCATAGTGACCGGTTGTTTCATTGTTCCACCATTCTATTTACATATTAGAGTTTTATATATATAGATAGAAGTCTTTTCTAGTAAAAATATGTTCAGATATACATGTCCATTAGGGCAGGCCTGTTTTTTAAAAATTAATTTGAGAGAGAGAGGAAAAGGGAGAGAGAGAGAGAGAAACATTGATTGTTGTTCTACTTGTTTATGCACTCATTTGTTGATTCTTGATCAGGATGATGCTCTAATCAACTGAGCTACCTGGCCAGGGCTGCCCTTCATAATTTATCACACATATGCATACTTCTACTTGTAGAGAACATCATTGCTTATGGCAAATTTTACTGAAGCATAGTGGTTTTATGGGCGTCTTGATGCTAGATGTTTACTATAAGCCATGAAGCATACTCCTCAAAGAAATGTCTGTTAGGCAACCCTGTCCCCTAGAATTGCATTCAGTCATGCTGTTCCTGTGATTTTTCTTCCAGGTCTTTCTCTTTGGGCATGGATGAACTCCTGTGCTCCACTTCCTTCCTTCTTCTCTTTTGGTTCCTCACCTCTTTCCTTCTATACTGCTCTCCACGTTTTAAATTCTTCCTATAGCGTGCTGAAGACACAGCTGCATCCCATTTTCCCACACTTGCACTGGGCAGCGTTTCAGAAAGCTTGAGACAAAAGGGCCTCTTTATTTATAAGGTTTACCTTAAGAAAACAATTGTATTTTTTAAATATATTTTTATTGATTTCTGAGAGGAAGGGGGAGAGAGAGAGAGAGAGAGAGAGAGAGAGAGAGAGAGAGAGAGAGAGAGACATCAATGATGAGAGAGAATCATTGATCAGCTGCTGCCTGCATGCCCCACATTGGGGATGCAGCCTGCAATTGGGCATTTGCCCTGACTAGGAATTGAACCATGACTTCCTGGTTCACAGGTCAGTGCTCAACCACCGAGCCATGGGCAAAATTGAATTTTTAAAATAACAACTTAAAATATTCATTTGTAGTAATGTCAAATCTTGAAGGACTGGGGTTTTCCTGCTTTTGAGATGATTTCTTGCCTATATGACATGTTAACCTTTTCAACTTACTTTCAGAGAGGAATATGATATCCAAGTTTTTAGTAGATATCTTCCTTTCACCTCTGTGTACCGCCTACAGTTTTAATCCTGTTAACAAACCCTAAAAAGAATATTATGTCAGAGAAAATCAAGGGTAAAAATGAATGGCAACTTAGTGAATAGATATTTTCTTCTTGGCAAATATTATACAATGTAATATCTCAACATCTGGAAATGTAAAACGATAGCCATGCATTTGTATTATCACTAATGGGTCTCTATGCACCAGAATTTTAATCTATTCAGTGTAATTGAAAAATTCTGATTATATTACAGAGAATGTCAAAGTGCTGAACACTGTCATCCAAATCAATCAAAATCTCTGAAATTTTAATGTTTCAATTTTCTTATTTTTTTCTTTTATTTCTAAAGGTCTGGAAAAACTTTTGAAACAAAATATGCCTAGAGAATCATCTTTAGTTAATTGATTTACAACTTAATGACTTCTAAAGGGCCGCATTGTTCTATTCACATCAACAATTTTACTTTCCCTTAGTTGCATAATTTCTTTTCTCAGTCGCTAGCTGTTACCCAGGCTTTAAAATTATGGTAATAGTACTGCGTAGAACCATCTAGCTTAACACCAGAAAAGCCCTACAAGTGTTAAGAACTTCTTTCTTTCTGCAGCATAATCTGGACAGGTCAATATTTTAACTCCTGTTTGTTGTTGTTTTCCTGATGCTATCTTAGCCAAGAGCTATAAAACACCTGTATTTCAGAGTTCTTAGCTGCATTCCTCATGTAACACTTTTCCCTGGAACCCCATCCACTAAAATCAATGTGTGTATCTGGTCCCATCATCATACCTGACAACTACAGAGGGATGCAAAACCACAGGTAAGAACCAATGACATATTTCAATAAATTTGAAAATTATAAGAAAATATTTTAAAGTAATTTAATCTCTTTTGTAACCAATCTATAGGCCATGTCTAGGATTAGGTCTCGGTCATACTTTACTGGCCCAAGCCAGGCTTCCTGGTTCAAATCCCAGTTTGCTACCTACCAGCTTTTCGACTTGGATAACTTAACAAAATCCTTTGTAGCTTAGTTTTTCCCGTAGAAAAAGGACATAATTCTGATATCTACTTCACAAATTTGTGATGAAGATTAAATAATCTTGTGCTTATTAAAATGTCAAGAATATGGAAAGCCCTGGACATACAGTATTATCATTACTTATTTTTCAAGTATTAATGATTAGTAATGTGCTTGGACTATAATAGATGCTTATTAGTGTTCATTGAATTTATATCTTTTGAAATTGCACATTTAAAAGAGCTGAAAGATCCATGGGCCACATAAACTCAGTGGGAGATAATCTGTAGTTACATAGTAAACAGAACTAGGGACACCTTCTTGTACCTCAATATATTAATAAAACAATGCCTAAAGGAAATGTACCAGTAAATTAGGATTCTTTAGTTTTGTTTTTCACTATGATAAAGAATAAGAAGTAATCAATAAACCTAAGTAAAACTTCAGAAAGGAAACAATTCAGTAGAACATGCTGTTTATAACACACAAACACAAAATGAATTTTTTTTTATTAATGAGATGAGTCTCTTGCAGTTAAGGTGAGCATATACTTTACTATCTCAACTATAACCATTTTAAAGAGTGAAAGGATTTACTTCATGGAATTATTGATCAAGGTCATTAACTTTGGTTATATCCATTCACACTATTCTTTTTCAAACATCACTTATACTAATATGTTTGTATGTAGAGAGTCATAACAGTCCTATTAACCCAAATACACAAAAGTATCTAGGCACAAGAAGATAATGTATTGGCTATTCTGTCTTGGAATACTATAGGTGCTCTGTAACAGTGAATGTGTCTTCAAATATACTCTATTTAGGAAGCATTCCTTAGGCCATAGGATGGTAATCTTATGCAGAGCCTAGAATTTACACCTGATAATTCAGAAATGCATGTCCATTTACTGGGGTGAACTGGGATAAAGGCAGCTCAACATGTGCAAGAAAAAACTTTTGGCCAAAAATCCAAGAGTTCTCAGAGGTGGCTCTGCTTGTGGAAAACGCTTTCATCCCAGCAATGCATAGTCACTTCATTTATAACTAACAGCCTGAAATACTAACCAGAATGTAATTTTTGTTGAGAACCATAGTAATAACCAGTCCTATAAATTGTGCTATTGTACTATTGGGGACTTTGGTGGTTTTCATTTTTTTCCCAGTAAAATAAAGCCTGTAGGATAGAAAATAGTTTATCATTTATTTTAGTGATTCAACTAAAATGAAATCTAGAGGAACTTAATTCATTCACATAGGGCTTATTGGAAGAATGTAACTTTTCTTTTCTTCTGAAATTCTATTTCATATAGATTTATGATGTCCATTCCTATATGTAATATATACCTCTTTTTAAAAGGGTTCTAATCTATTATTATTATTATTATTATTACTAGAAGCCCATTGCCGGAAGATTCCTGCAAGAATAGGGCTTCCTGAGCCAGAGTGAAGCAGAGGGAGTGAAGCCTCTGCTGCCTCACTTCCTCCCATCTCTGCTGTGTTGGCTCCCTCCCTTCTCTGCTGCTTGGCTCCCTTCTGCAGCACTTGGCTTCCTTCTAGGCTGTCTTCAGTCTTCGCTTCATGACTATATATACAAATTAACCACCATCTTGGCTGGGTTAATTTGCATATAGTCACTCTGATTGACTGGTGGGCATGGCTTAGGTGTCTCAGAGTGATGGTCAATTTGCATATTGCTCTTTTATTAGATTATATGATTATTATTATTTATCTGTTGTTCTTAATGGACAAGATTAAGGATCTATCACTTTCCCCCTTTACCCACTCACTCTTCATACACATCACAGGGAAAACTGAGGTTGTGACAATGATGATTTCAGTCACTAAGTTACTTATCTTCATGTTTATGTGTGCACTGTGTTTTCTAAATGAAGAAAGTCATCATAACACTGTGATGTATGAGACACATCTGTTTAGTGGTGTGTTTTAAATCAATACCTCATTTCTGGAGAACTTTACTCCCTCTCTTGCCATAGGAGAATCCTTTTGGGCAGTGGGTTTCAGAAGGCAGTAGGAAGCAGGGAGGAGAGGACTGTTAGATGGCATGTGGACAGAATCAAGGCTTGCGTGTTTCCTGTAACACTTACATTCCTTTCTAAAGCAGAGAATTTGATGTCTTCTGTACTTGCTTGCTGCACACATCCATCCAGCTGTGCTTTTGTGACTTATTTTCTCTTTGAAGTTGTTATGGGAATAGGTGAAGAGGGGAGGGCAGTAAAAAGAAAAAAGAAAAGGCTAAAAAGAGCACATAATAAAATATGAAAAGGAGTACTAGAAACCCTAGACTTCTTCCTAAACTTCACAATCGCTCATGTCTTTGAATATCAGGACACAGTGAAGAATATTCTTGGAAAGAATAGATTTTTGCAAAGAAAGTTTATCAATAATAAAGGAAGATTTCAGTCCCGACTTCCCAATTAGGTTATTAAAGAGACATGGACCAGAGACTACACAAATATATAAAATTATCTGGATTCTAAGATATGCAACTTCAGAAATTTTATGCTTATTATTCCTGGCATATTAGATTTGGATATGTCAAACTTATAAAGTTGTTCGCTTGTATTTTAATAAGCAATGTGTGTCCCATAGACCTGCAGGTCCTCTGAAGGTAGAATGAATTACAGATTTCTTATGATAGTGTTGCTCAGTGATGTCAGGTGGAATGGGTTTAATAATGACTTCAACAATAACCACATATGTCCATGTCTCTGTTATCTAATGATGCATACATAGCAAACAATCCTCAAACTCAGTGATTTAAAGCAATGACCATTGATTATTTCTCTCAATACTGTGGTAGCCTACATGCATCATAGTGGTTTTTCTGCTGGTCTTCTCTGGGCTCATGAACATGATGCTCTCACTCACATGCTGGCTACTGGTGCTGTCTGTCCTATGACTTGGCAGCTGGGTCTTGAGAGCATAAGTAAATGACTCGAGATTTCTTAAAGCCTAGACTCAGAAGGCACACTACAGTACTTCTGCGGCATTCTTTTGGTCAAAACATTTCACAGGGTAGTCAAAGATCAAGGGGAAGGAAAATGAACCTTGTCTCTTGCTAGAAGAAGTGACAAATTGCAAAAGGGCATGTGGGGTGGATGGGGTTGTTGAGGTTCTCTTTGGAAACAATTTATACATGGGTTCAGTTTCCTCATTTGCAAAAGGAAGGTTTGTATCATGTTATTTTAATAATCTTTTAGCTAATATATTTTCAATATATTTTTATTGATTTCACAGAGGAAGGGAGAGGGAGATAGAAACATCAATCATGAGAGTGTATCATTGATGGGCTTGTCTCCTGCATACCCCACACTGTGGATCGAGCCTACAATCCGGACATGTGCCCTGATCAGGAATCGAACCATGACCTCCTGGTTCAGCTAATATTTTGACTAAAAAATTTTATAATTATCCCTGGCCCGTGTGGCTCAGTTGGTTGTGTCATCCCATGAACCTGGAGGTTACCAGTTTGATTCCCAATCAGTGCACATGCCCAGGTTGCAGCCTTAATCCTCAGTAGTGGGCATGCAGGAAGCAGCTAATCCATGTTTCTCTTTCTCATCAATGTTTCTTTCTTTCACTCTCACCTCTTCTCTATCTAAAATCAGTAAAAACGTATTTTAAAAAAACTTTTATAATTAAAATGATTATGGTTTTTGTATCTTTACTTTTATGAAATATTATGCACTTGATTTGTTTCCTAATTTGATAGGCTTGATGTTGAATTCTTATGTATACTATTTCTAGTTATTATTATGGAAGATTATATTCATGATGAATTTTCTAGGAATAGATAATAGTAAAAATTGAAGGATTTATCTACACATGTATAATCAAATTACAAACTTTTACAAAAAGCAACACAATTAAAAATGAGTAATTTCCAAGAGGTAAAAGTGACAGTGCAGCCTAAAAATGACTAAAACAATATTTTAAAGATTCTTTTTCTGAGTTAACATAGGTTTGTGTTTTTCTTTTGGAGGCACCAGAGAATGAACCTGTGCTTCTGTATGTAATTCCCAAAGGTCACTCTATGTTCACTCCTTTTCTGACTTACCAATGTCAGAGGAGGCAGCCCTGTATATTATGTGTGAAGCATGTGTTATGATTAACAAATGAATGAGCAAGATTCAAATGATCAGAAAAGCACCTGCTATAGAGCTCATTTTAATGGAGTTTACACACTTGCCATTTGGTAGATCAATATTATGGTCATCATAATTTAGTACATAAAAATTGCAGCCTTCTTTTGGTTTCTTGAAAACTTGTTTCCAGTGAAGTGTGTTTTGATACTATGCTCTAAACTTTTTTGGATGGACGCTATTAGAAATAGCTTCTAAATTTACTGTATTTTTGCAAAATGCATCCATTACATAAGCTCCCTAAATAAATACTACATGAAGTTCAAAGAGCAATTGATTATTAAATGCTTTGGTTTCACTAAGTATGTATCTATGTATATTTATGTACACATATGCAAAACTGAAATTATTGCAACATATACTTTGTTTCCACTTTGTTCTTTGACTTACAAGAAGCTCAAAGTAAAATTTAATGTTTTAGTTAGCATTATGAGTATTTTTATTGTTTGAATGCTTGTGTTTTTCCCTCCTAGTAATGGACCTCTATAATTATTTGTGTATTTTTTGGTCACTTACATTTATTCTTACTTATCTTTTATCATATACATTTTTTTCCACTTTTGTCTCAGTACCTTTGTGGACCATGTCAGGATACAAATAAACTAGTTACTAACCATTCAAATTGGTCAAGTAAACTCATGTATAAATTCCTGAAAACTGAGATAGGAGCATAAGGACCTAGAATACGAAAGTGTTTCAAATACAGATAGTGAGACCTTATACTACTAAAATTTCATATTCAATTTACATATCAATCTAGAGAAAATGAAAAAGTGTGCCCCTAAAATTCTAGGGTTATTTCTAAAAAGTATAGGACCTCTGAATTCTATACCAAGAAAGACTTAGGGACCACACAGTTTGGAGAAAGACATTATAGCTTCTCATCTATATAAATAAAAATGTAAATGTTCGTTTGTTCAAAATCTCAAATCTCCGAAAGTTCTTCACCATTTGCTTTGAAATTTTGACACAACATTGCATTCGAATATGCACGTGTTTTTATATACCTACATTATATAGATGGCACACCTGTGACAGGTAAAAACTTGCTTTTTTTGAAAAAAAAAAAGAGGTAAAAACACGCTTTTTTTGAAAAACAGCACCATCTGTTGGACGTAAAAACAACACATGCTATGAACTTAACAATATTACTCAATCTAGCATTCAAAGCCAGGTAGTCACATACAAGTCCATCAACACTGTTGTGGAAGCAGATGAAGCAGTTAATTATACCACAGAATTTTGAAATTCACTCGATCTGCCAGGGATGGCATTCAATCAATGTGCCAATTATCATGTTGCAAAATATCAACCAGCACAGGGCTGGGACTCAGACAGGGCTGGGCTGGGGCTCTGGGCATGGGCAGCTGCCAGGGTCTCCCCCACGCCAGCGGCTGAGGGCTCGCAGGGTGTGTGGTGGGTGAGAGCGGGGGAGCTTCCTTGGTTCCTTTTTTCCTCCAGCTTTCGGGCAGCTCGGTGAGGGCCCCTGCTGGCAGGAGTCAGGAGTGGCCACGCCGCTTCGGGTGCGTGGCACAGGGCGTGGGGTGCAGGGTGCCTGTGGGGAGCAGGGGTGCAGGCTGGCACTGGGGGTCCTGGGCTTCAGAGGCGCAGGTGTGTGAGGCCAGACCAGCTGGGCAAGGTGGGGTGGTAGCGTGCCAGGGCAGCTGCTCAAGAGGGCGCATTGTATACCCACAAGCATTGTGCAATGAAACATATTAGAAACGTGCACTTTCTTTTTTCTTTTTTTTTTTTTTTGCGCTTTCTCTTTTCTTTCTTTTCCATTTAACCAGACTGAGCCACAGCAATGTGTGGCTGGGCACAGCTAGTTTGGAAACAAATTTGGAATTTGAAAAAAAATCTATAACTTTGTTGAAATGCAAGAAAGAAAAACAAACAAAATGCAAATGAATGAAACTATTCTCTTATTAGTCATCATTCATTTTGGAGCTTATTTTCAGAGGACAACTGGCAACTTCATTTTAAACATTCACATAGGGCTTGGTAAAGCATGTCAGAGGAATCCCAGACACAAAATGACTGACAATGACTTAGGGAGTACATGTAAAAAATTAAAATCATTTATCTGCCTACTACTTTTCAAGCTAGGAATTTCACATTTCTTAGAAAATAATTCACAATAGAGACTTAGTTATAAGCTCTTTCATTGGAGATATTATAAAATGCTGCTCAATCTATGTCTATGAAGGAATTGAAAATAAGTATATAAAGAGGATGAAATATCCTACAAAGTTCAAGTACCTTTTGTAGGACTTTTATTATCATCTCATATGGCTAAAACATACAACTGTTTTGAGACCAGCTCATTTCTCTCCTAATATTCTGGTGCCTCATAATACTTTGGTATTATTGAAGCAAAATATTGGATTGGCATATTATGTGTACTAAGAGAGACAAACTTCATATCTGTAAAGTTTGATATTATGTACCACTTCAGAATGCTACTGCAAAAGCATTTGTTGTGATGACTGGAGCTCAAGTTTCTAGGTCAAAGAGATGTGGATATATTTTGGGAAGGATTCTGCATGTGGCTAGCACACAGTGAGCTCACGTGAGTTTGAACTGAAGAGCAGGGCTGTAGAAGGCCACACAGATGGAATGCTTAGAACCATCTGGTCCTGAAGATTGAAGAAATAAAGAATTTCTAAGTAATACGAATGGGACACTTTTCAAATTTTATTTAGAGTCATCTCAGCATTTATAAATAAACCCTGTATTCTTTTTTTTAATTTTTTTCTTTATTGTTCAGATTATTACAGTTGTTCCTCTTTTTCTCCCTATAGCTCCCCTCCTCCCAGTTCCCATCCCACCCCCTGTCCTTCCCCCCGCCCCCACTGTTCTCATCCATAGGTGTACGATTATTGTCCACTCTCTTCACACACCAACACCTTTAACCCCTGAAAATTGTCAGTCCACTCCCTTTCTATGCCTCTGATTCTATTCTATTCACCAGTTTATTCTGTTCATCAGATTTTTTATTCACTTGATTTTTAGATTCACTTGTTGATAGATATATATTTATTGTTCATAATTTTTACTTTCCTTTTTTTTCTTCCTCTTCTCAAAGGATACCTTTCAGCATTTCATATAATACTGGTTGGGTGGTGATAAACTCTTTTAGCTTTTTCTTGTCTGTGAAGCTCTTTATCAGACCTGAAATTCTGAATGATAGCTTTGCTGGGTAAAGTAATTTTGGCTGTAGGTTCTTGCTATTCATCACTTTGAATATTTCTTGCCACTCCCTTCTGGCCTGCAAAGTTTAATCAACACCTCCTTAAATATACAAGAGCCAGCCTCACTCAGTGGCCAGAGTGGGACCATTTAAATAAAACTCAGATCCACAAAGAACACACTAGGGACAGATGCAGGGAGCACAAAAGCCCCACTGAAACAACTCTTGCCCCATAAGCGTGTCTCCAGCACAGAAATTCTCCCACTGTAGACACAGCTGACTCTCATAACCAAGTGGATTAGAGGTTAATTTCTCTCAGTGATCACATAACTCAGAAAGGGAAGCAGCCAAAATGCGGAGACAAAGAAACAGGTCATAAATGACAGAAATGGAGGAAAGAAAATGACAGGATATAGAGTTCAAAACCACGGTTATTAGGTTTTTCAAGAATTTTCTAGAAACTGCTGATAAATTTAATGAGATCCTTGAGTATATGAAAAAGAACCAGCTAGAAATTAAGCATATACTGACTGAAATAAAGAATAATATTCAGAAATCCAACAGCAGATGAGAGGATTGCAAGAATCAAGTCAAAGATATGAAATATGAAGAAACAAACCCCACCCAGCTGGAAAAGCCAAAAGAAAAAAGAAAAGAAAAGAAAAAAAAGAATCAAAAAGTATGAAGATAGTGTAAGAAGTCTCTGGGACAACTTCAAGCGTACAAACATCAGAATTATAGAGGTGCCAGAAGAAGAGAAAGAGCAAGATATTGAAAACCTATTTGAAGAAATAATGACAGAAAACTTCCCCCACCTGGTGAAAGAAATAGACTTCCAAGTCCAGGAAGCACAGAGAATCCCAAACAAAAGGAACCCAAGGAGGACCACATCAAGACACATCATAATTAAAATGCCAAGAGCAAAAGACAAGAAGAGAATCTTAAAACCCTGTAGTCTTGAAATAAGTATTTATCTTACTTGTAAATCACAGGTTTCCAATTTTGTTAATAACCTCTTGTATTAGTCAAGATTCTTTCAGAGAAGCAGAATATATGTGTATATATATACACATATATATGCCTGCCTGCCTGATGCACCTAACTGCTCCCCTGCAGGCCTGATGACCCTAACTGCTCTTTCCTGCCAGCCTGATCAACCTAACTCCCTAATTGCTTTCCCCTGCTGGCCTGATCCCCCTAACTGCCTATCTGATCTCCCCTCCTGGCCTGATCACCCTAACTGCCTATCTGCATTCCCCTCCTGGCCTAAACTCCCTAACTGCCTATCTGCTCTCTCCTGCTTACCTGATCACCCTGCCTATCTGTTCTCTGCTCCTTGCCTGATCCCCCTAACTGCCTATATGCTCTCTCTTACTCTCCATACCCTTTAGACCCCAGCACAGGTATGCTGAGAGCTCTCCTCTGTGCTGTGGCCCCACCCCGTCCTGATTAGTCATTACTCAATGGTGTCCCAGCCAATTTGCACATTCCTCTATTATTAGTATAGATAGGGGCTGCTCAAGCAGTCTGGGTGGCTTTTATCCTGTGCCTGATGCTAAAGCTTTAAATTAGTCGCATTGCTTTGTACCAACAATGTGAAC
Organism: Murina feae; assembly: GCA_004026665.1. Lineage (NCBI taxonomy): Eukaryota > Metazoa > Chordata > Mammalia > Chiroptera > Vespertilionidae > Murina > Murina feae. Next base: position 42,317 of record PVJC01004977.1, read on the forward strand.
CACAGATGAACAAACAATGTTTATGAGCTACAAAATCTCCCATCCAGATCTCCCATGTAGCTCCCTGGTGGCCCACTATAACCAGAGGCATACACAGGAGAGGAGTTAGATTCAACCTAGTCAAGTTGCCCCATTACAAAGTGAACACATCCTTTTATTACAAAAAAAGTTTACTGTAGAAGGAAAAAAAATCTCCCCAAATTAAAATTTAAAAAACTAAAAATCTTAAAGTAGAAAAATAAAATTTCTCTAAATTATAAGAAAGAGAAAACACAATTTTAGAACTAAGACGTAATATTAAACTACATTAAAATATCATAAATTGAAAGGATATGTTTTCTAAATGTTCCTTCTTAATAGCGCTGGCTTCCTGGCCATGTAACCAATGCAGTCACATTGTTTACAAGCCCCAACACTGTTTGTTGCTCTGAAATCATTGTCTTAAAATTCTTGCTATTTATATCTTTGAATTTGTGTTTTATAAGTGAATCAGACAGAGGAGCATGTGCCAGAGGCCTAAATATCACCAGGATGGATTCTTTGGGGGCCCAGACCGGTAGGGTGTGGGGAAGGATGGAATCTCAGTGTAAGATACTTGGTGCCTGTAGGGGTCTGTGCTCAGCCTGCAGGGATCCCCCATGTCCAAAGGCATGCAACGTTAAATAAATAAAGGAATACATTTTTATAATTTTATATTAAACTATGTAATTAAATGTGAATAAATAAAACAAATGATCCAAAAAAGACATCATGACAAATTGAAAGAGAAACTATAGAAAAAATTGGAAAAAATAAATGTTTTTCCTAATGTTTAAACAAATGGCCCTGATTTTCATTTTAAAATGAACCCTACCAATTGTTCAGATAATCCTGCCTGTTCAAGTTCTACTTTTAGGTGAAGACTTTTATGGTGAAGCAATTGTTCATTAGCATTTAAATGTTAAGACTGCAATTTTGAACATTTTCAGATGTGATCTTGCACATCACACATAATCTTAGTTTAAAGACTTAAAATTTTACTTTTTTTCATGTATACATGCACTAGTTTTCTAAACTAGGTCTATTACTACATGATGCTACCATTAAGTGGTATATCTTATTTTTCATTATTTTTTCTTCTGGTATTATGTACATATATTCCTATTTCTTCTAAGTTTCTTCAAAATTATATGTAGAAGTGTGTGTACACACATGCACACACATATGGTTTTTTAGCTGTAGTTAAGAACTTCTAATTAGACACCTTACTATGTGCTGCAAAAAAGAAAGGAAGGAAGGAAGGAAGGAAGGAAGGAAGGAAGGAAGGAAGGAAGGAAGGAAGGAAGGAAGGAAGGAAGGAAGGAAGGAAGGAAGGAAAGAGAAAGAAAGAAAGAAAGAAAGAAAGAAAGAAAGAAAGAAAGAAAGAAAGAAAGAAAGAAAGAAAGAAAGAAAGAAAGAAAGGAAGAAAGAGAGAAAGAAAGAAACTCTAACGTCTTAGAGAAAGGTCAGGTGAACATCTAGCCACCTATCCGATATCCTCCTGCTATGTGTTTGGCTCCGTGGCTGACAGTGTCCAAACTGCCTCATTCACCTTAATAAGTTCTGACCCTGCATTTGCAATGTACTGGCCCCTCCAATTTTAGTCAGAGTTGACTGAGTCTTGTCCTTTAGACTTTGAAAGTCTAGGCTGAAGAACATAAAATATTTCTTAAAGGAAAGACCGTTAGAACATTACTTTCATCACTTAAACTAGGATTGGATGAGCATTGAGGAACATGGTTTATGGTGCAATCTTCCACTCTGTGGGGGTGGGAGCAGAGGGCTGAGTGACCTGCTACTCTGGTCAGCCTAGCAAATGAACTTTGATGCAATAAGGGTTTGATTTGAATTTAGTACCAGGGCACTAGCCAGGAAAATGAAAAGTTGACACCTAAGATATGATTAAGACCTTTCATTATCTTCACTGGGGAGTGAAAAGACCGTGTATGCTATGAAAGAAAAGATCTTTTGAATACTTCTTGTTTCAAGACTTGACTGATTTAATATTTGAGAGGTTAGGATACCAGATACTATTCAAAACATGGGGAGCAAAAAAAGACAGACTTCCCGTCATATGGAAGTTTATAACCTAGTGAAACAAGATTTATAATATAAGGTGCTCTCTGTACTGATTTTTTCTTTAAATTCCGTTCTATTAGAAGATGAAGGACATGAAATAGAAAAATGAATTATTGAAATATTCTGCTTCATTGCCTCCTGCTCCCCCACCTTCCCTGGCACTAAGAAGGAAGAAGAAACCTCTTTGATTCCCCTTCCATTTACTCCTGATAAGGTGGCTATTTGCAGATATCACCTCTGACAGATTTGGGATAATTTTTAAGTACGTCAGACAAACATCAAAAGAGAATGGCAAAGACACAGAGAAGGCCCAGAGACAGTGATCAGATATACAAATCAAACAAACTGTGTTTATGTTTTTAAAAAAAGTACTATGATTAACAACATGACTGATATTATGGGCATCACTTACTAGTAATACTAATAAGTCTGATATACTTTTATCTTCCTTTTGTTAAGTTGTATGAGTTCCCTGTAAATGTTGGAGATTAAACCCTTATCAATGATAACATTGGCAAATATGTTCTTCCATGCAGCAGGCTTTCTTGTTGTTTTGTTGATGGTTTCTTTTGCTGTGCTGAAGCTTTTTATTTTGATGTAGTCCCATTTGTTTATTTTCTCTTTAGTTTCCATTGCCCTTGGAGCAGTATTAGTGAAGAAATTGCTTCAGCATATGTCTGAGATTTTGCTGCCTATGGATTCCTCTAGTATTTTTATGGTTTCCTATCTTACATTTAAGTCCTTTATCCATTTTGCGTTTATTTTTGTGTATGGTGTAAGTTGGTGGTCTAGTTTCATTTTTTTTGCATGTATCTCTCTAATTTTTCCAACACCATTTATTATTGAAGAGACTGTCTTGACTCCATTGTATGTTCATGCCTCTTTTGTTGAATATTAATTGAGCATAGTGGTTTGGGTTGACTTCTGGGTTCTCTATTTTATCCCATTGGTCTATATGTCTGTTCCTGTGCCAGTACCAGGCTATTTTGAGAACAGTGGCTTTGTAATACAGCTTGATATCTGGTATTGAGATCCCTTCAACTTTGTTCTTCTTTATCAGGACTGTTGCATTTATTCAGGGTCTTAAGTCTGATATACTTTTGAGGCTCAGGAACTGATCTGTACTTAGAATTTAAAATAAAACAAAAAACAAAACATACGGCGATCCATTTATTTTACCCTGAAACTTTTACTTTATGTCTTTATATTTTTCAAGTCCTAGATGAAACATAAATGACTTTTCATTTTATTTTACATTTTATCTCCATGTTGCTTAGTATGTTGTTTATACACAGTAGTCATTTGGTCCGGTTATCTATGTAGTTTAACAAACCACTGCAAACTCAGTAACATCAAACAGTAACTATATCATTAGGCTTGCGTATTGTGCGGTTAGGAATTGCACAGACGTATAGGGATATCTTCTCTCTGCTACATGTCTGACCATGTGCCTTTAGCTTCTCAAAGCATCGCAATGGTTGGAAGAGCCATATTGAGAGTTGAGGGTCCAAGCGACTAAGGTGGAAGCTCAAGGCTTTTCTGACCTGCGTTCAGAAGTCATACAATGTCACTGCCTCTGAGTTCTATTTGTTACAATTGAATCATTAAGGGTAGATTAGGTTCAAAGAGAAAACTATCAGACCCTCTGCTTTATGGGTAAAAGTCAAGGTCACATTACGGAAGAGCATGAGGGATGAAATATAGTGTTGCAATCATTTTTGTGAAAAAAATGTCATTGCGTGACGTAAATTGTTAATAAACTTAATTGGATTCTTGAACAAAGGAGATGATAGTTCTAATCTTCCATGATGCCTTCTCGCAATAGGGAGATATCTATCTTCAGACTTCTGCTATTAATTTCCTGTCCCTGGTTGGTGTTCATGAAGGTTAATTTTATTTGACCACATGTGGTCAAACATGATTTTAGATGTTTCTGTGAGGGGTTTTTTTTTTGGATTAGATAAATAGTTATACTGGTAGATTTTGAGTAAAACAGATTGTTCTCCACAATGTGGCGAGCCTCATCCAATCAGTTGAAGGCCTAGCTAGAATAAAACACTGACCTCCCCCATTCAAGAGGGAATTCTACAGCAAAGGGCCTTTGAACTTTAACTGATCGTCTGGATCTCTAGGCCGCTGATTTTGGACTTGCCAATCTCTATAGTCACATAAGCCAATTAAAAGATAAATCATTTTGTATATACATATATACTTTATATTGGTTCTTTTTCTTTTGAGAACCCTGACTAATCCCTGGCTAACACAGTGGTATTGTTCTCTGGGATAGAGAGAATAGAATTATAGTCCAGAGTAGATCGGCCAGGATTTTCCCTAGTGTTTCTGAGTTAAGACTCTAAAACTTTCCAGGCTGGGTACTCTTCTTGCTACTGCTTCCAAACTTGGAGTCGTATTTGATTCAAATTAAAAGTAAATTTTGCTTAGTCACTTCCCGCTTCAGGGTTTCAGGAATGTGATCCATACCTTTAGGTAATATCTGCAATATTTCCTACCTGGTTGACACTATAATAGGCCATGATTAAAGAGTAACCTTTAATATTACCCTCCTTGGAAGAGCAAGTCAATCAACTTTCTTGGGCAGTTTCCACACTCTTCAATCAGCAGATGACTATTAAGTATCTGAAGGCTGACTTTAGTATTGGCTGATTAATCATGGCACAGACATTTTTAACAGGGCAAAGGATTTTCATTCCTGGGCCTGAAAAAAAGAGGCAAAATCTAAGGTTACCTTGCAATTTTATAACAAAATGTATTTTTGTGTAAGATGTCTTTTGCTGCTTGTCTACCTTTTCTTTTATTTCCATGTTGCCAGTGTTATTAACAGATTTTAAAAAAATTAACGAAAACATGTGATGTAATTTTCAAATTTGGGTTGATTCTTCTTAATCTCTGACCCCCACTGCACTTTGATTTTAGTTGGGACTGTGAAAATTTAAAATATGTAGACAGGAGACTTTCAGCAGCTGTCCACCATGCTATTGTCAGACATAAGTAACAAGTCAAAGCTTTTTGGCTGAACCTGAAAGCCCTGGGAATTCTGTTTCACATGCTGCTCCAGGGAGCCACAAATGGCTGGCGAGAGTTGGCATGGGAGAAGAAATCCATTTGCCAACTCTGCATTTGGGGTAATTTGCCTAGAGTACTCTTTATTAGATTTCTGGACCAGGGGACGAATACACATTAGATACGTATTTTAGATTTGTTGATAGTGATACACATGTTCTTCCAAGAATAAAAATATCTTGGCAAAGGCTTACATAACAGCTAAGAGAAGAATTTACTTACATAAGCTACAATGGTGGCATTACCTAAAGGCTTCTTTCAGAGCTCTAACGAAGATCAGTGACTTTCTGTGCCAAGTATTTTTTGGTGAACTAGCTCACATTATCTTAAAATTTATAATAAGACCTTTTCCCTTTTTTTCTTTTCAGTTGTGAATTAAGAAGTATGTGGTTGCAGAACTATGTACAAAAATAGATTTTCCAAAAATATAAATGCTCAATAATAACTCAAGAAAATTTTGATATTGTTATTCTTCTCTATTGCTGGGGTCACACATGAGAGCTGGCATGCAAACTGGCAAGTATTCTAGCTTGTGTGTAGCAGTTCACACTTCATGAAGTCTTTTGTACTCTCATGCTACACTTTAATCTTTGACATATACAGAAAAGGTTATGAAGTTTTTGATATATGGAAACAAATTACAACCTGTTATGCACAAAAATAAATGAAGTAGATAAATTAAAACCCTGTGGCAGATCCAAACTTCTCTGTGGCTTTGCAGTTTGTTATGGATCCCTGTTAAAAAACAAACAAACAAAAAACAACAAACAGTTTTAGCCAGAGCAGTAGTGCATGAAACTGAAATGTATTTCACTATTCTTTGGTGTAATTCTTTTTATATTTTTTAGGAATGGTACACACCACTACAGAAATTTTCACACGCAGCCTTCCATCTGCCAGCAGCTCAAGCTGGCAGGTATAGGCAGCTTTTTAGGGGTGTGAATGGAATTGACTTACATACATGGTTGGATCTGTTCCAGTGGATTTTTCAACCAGGACCAAACACAGTGTTGCAAATGAGCTGTACAGTCGGTCGGCTTTTATCTGATGTCACTAGGTGACACACACCAAGTGCTCTTGGAAGCACAGGGAAGAATGGGTATCACATTACTCAATTGATGGCAGAAGGGAAGAAGTGACTGTCACATTATGAAAGATGGACATTGAGTAGCTAAGCTTTATAAGCCTTCCAGCTGAAGATAGAAAACAATGGATTCAACTAAAGCCATAGTTCCCAGAGCAGATTTAGGATATAGTTGAAATGAGAAGTGCAAAAGAGATGCAGGAGGAATGGCTACAAATAAAACCTGTCCTTCTGCCAGCACCAAATCTCTCTTAGGAATTGGTAGGGATAAAAAAGAACAAAATGCATATCACCCATATAAAATCACTGTATTTTCTGCAGTGTAATGATGTAACCAAGTAGCCTGCTTATGTTTGACAAATATAAAATACCTAGCAGCACATTTTCTTGCTTATTTGTTTTTCAGATATAATAGGTTAAATATTAAACTGCACTAATATTATTCAGGTCACTAAGCTTAATAGTTTGAAGTTGTTTTTTATGCATTGAATATTTTCTTTCTGTTGGTTGAAAAGGGCAGTGTATTTTTTAGATGTGTCTAGCTTATCACAGGAAATTTGCTCAAGCATGTGAAATGATTCTTATCATAGAATAATTTTCTACTAATCATGAGTGAACATTGCATATTGTGATGCATTTGTTAGGGGGAAAACATGAAAGTATGTTTAATTTATGATAGAAAAATTAAAGGTCATATAAATTCTCATATTTGGAATTTGTGCTCAGAAATAAATTTCTATCTTTATCAACTTGCCAATATACTTTAATTCCGTTTTGTAAGCATAACAACAATTTTCCTGGTGACTCTTCTCATAAAGAAACACAAAAGACAATTATAGTTGTTGAAAAAGAAACAGTTTTGAACAGTGTCTCTATGGAGATAATGCAATGGATTTATAATATCTTTCAATATTATTTAACCTTATTATTGGAATATATTTTAGGTTTATTTACTAATGTTGAATCCAATTAAATAATGTACAGTCACACTAAATAGTATAATTTACTTGTAAAGACACTGTAACATCTGTGAACTGAACAACAAGTTCTGGCTGACTTAGAAGAGGGAGAGGAACTGGGAACCTCTCCTGCAGGCATGGCAGCAAGCAGGGGAGTCAAGACCAGGGCTGAGGCTGAGTTACAGGCAGGGTTTTATTCCTGAGCCAAAGTAGATGGGAGAAATGAAATATCTGGGCTCAAGGCAGATTATTAAAAGAAATCATGTTATGCTCCATTACTTTACTCCACTTTAGAAAATAAATTGTGAATTATTTATAGGAGTTTGAAACAAAAAAAAAAAAAAAAAAAAAAAAAATCTACCTTGATGTAGTGCTCCTGATCTGCACTTAAAATAAAACATTTAAAAACCATTAAAATAAACTAACCAATACAATCAAAACCAAGTGAAATGAAAATAATCCTACCAGTTAACATTTTCCCCACACTGCTTTCTAGAACTTGCCCATAGGATCCATATTTTATATAGTCATACTTGCTGTTCAAGCTCTGATTTTCATTTCGTAGCCTATCATAATATTCCTCCAGATACTGACAGTACCTAAAAATTATCAGATGCAGTGATTTCATGTTACATGTGTTTTTCTAGGTTTGAATAAATGGAAATGGTGAAAATGTTAGCCATCTGTCACCAATTCTGAGGGGATTTTTTTCCTTTTTGCTTTATTTCGCCCAATCACCTTATATAAGACAAAAGTAAATACTACAGGAGAATCTATTTCCATGATAGACAACTGTTACCTGTAAATCTAATCATTGTTTTTAAAAGCCCCATTGCAATGGTCCCATCCCCTTGAGTAAAGTATTCCTTATCATCTTCAAAATGATTAAATGAATAAATTCTCTGACTACAGTTTAGACATCAGCCTCTGAGAAGTAAATATGAACAAAATATTTTGACCACAGGGCTATAATCTGACTGTAATATATAAAGTTTGAGTATATGACTGCCTTGTCAAAACTAAAGCCTCATATGAATGTGCTTTCTATGTACTCAACTTCTTTATCTGACCTTGCTCTTTCAATGATGCACTTGTTATAGAATGTCAGTCACTAATGAGGCCTAAAGTAATTGAGGCTGATTGAGCCAGCAAGATGCTGCCTAATTAGAATGATAAATGGAACTGGGTGATCAAGAATGGAGGAGTGAATGGCACAGGGGGCAAAGAACAAGGTCATTCTGTCGATTAGGACCACTTATTTGAATCCCCTTTCTCAAATAGTGTCTGTCCTTCATGCTATGTGAGCCCAACATTAAAGGACATATACAGATCATGGTATGTCAAACTTTCTGACTGCTTTTTTAAGCAATGAGTGGTGAGAGGTTGGTGATTCCCTGGTTAAGTCATTCAATATAAACACTAGACCAAATACTGTAAGCCGTATATTCTCTGTCTATTAAGAGTGAGGATATAAAAACTCATTAGTCCTCTAAATAAGTATAGACTACCACAAATTTGCCCCCTGAGTCCTAACATGTTAAACTTTCCACACCACACGGGAAATACATCAAACATTTTCACATTTGAAGAACATGGAGAGCATCCTATATAATAAAAGCCTAATATACTAAGTGTCTAGTCGTCTGGTCAACCGTTCAACCAATCAAAGCATAATATGCAAGTGATATGCTAAGGCTGCTCAACTGCTTGCTATGACATGCACTGACCACCAGGGAGCAGATGCTCCAACCAGTAGGTTAGCTTACTGCTGGGGTTTGGCCTATTGGGACTGAGCAAGATGGGCCAGACACACCCTAGACCCTTCCCGTAGTCCCTCCCCAGCTGGCTAACCTTCCATGTCCCTCCTCAGCCTTGATTGTGCACCAGTGGGGTCCCTGGGCCTGGCCTATGCCCTCTTGCAATCTGGGACCCCTTGGGGGATGTTGGAGAGCCAGTTTCAGACCTGATGGTGGAATAACCAGTCACTATGTCATGCAATGATCACCAAAGGGAAGATGATCAATGCAGGAGTTGTCAATGCACTCCCACAGGAGGAGCACCGCTCAGCCAGAAGCTGGGCTCACACTGGTGAGCACAGCGGCAGTGGTGGGAGCCTCTTCTGCCTCCTCAGCAGCACTAAGGATGTCCAACTGTAGGCTCAGAACATCTCCCGAGGGCTTCTGGACTGTGAGAGTGTGCAGGCTGGACTGAGAGACCCCTGAGTGCATGAATTTTGTGCATCGGGCCTCTTGTCTTGTTATAATGTTTTAGAACCAGAACTGCATTTACATAATCTTTTCAGTTCTTAAATATATCTACTAGAAGCACTTTCATTTCATTATTTTAGCACTTTTTTTCCTTTTAAACACAGCATAGCTTTATTATTTAAACTGATCCTATATAATAAAGAGTTAATATGCTAATTAGACTGGACAGTAGAATGACCTTCTGGAACGACCTTCTGGAATGACCAGTGGGTGGGGGGCAGCACCACAATTGAGGCAGCTGGGGCTGTAAAGGCCTATCCTTGCACAAATTTTGTGCATTGGGCCTCTAGTGTAGATATAAATACATATAGATTTATAAATAGTTCAATGACAATGTAATTTGATTCAGTTTACTTAATAATGCCTTATTTATTTGCCATCATTAGGGAGTAAATGTTCTAAAAGAAAGCTGTAGTTATTCCCACTAAGCCATATTTAAGTCATTTTTAGTATAAATTTGTCTAAAACGTGCAATATATCTGTCAAAACACTCATTCCCCCAAATGGTATAAACATACCCCATCTTCTAGGATGGATGATACTTATAACTCTAGGCATCATTTTGAAGTTTGTAAGATATAAGATACAGCCTCCAACTTCTCAAGATAACTGAAATTCTTGGACCTTAGATCCAAGAATAAAAATAATCTGAAATAAAAAACAGATGTGGCCCACTTTTAAAAAGTAGGTAATCAGCAGAGTTTTGGGGAAAATAGTTAATAGAAAAAAGCATTAAATTGATGTAATGTTAAAAGAATTTAGTAAATGGTATCTGGAAATAGTGATTACTTCATGCCATTAAAATCTTACTTGTTAATGTATCTGTCACTTTTTTCAATGGTGAATAAGCAGGATGTTTTTCTGGTTCAGTTTTATTAGGAGTCCTTTCTCTACTTTCTACCTCTGTAGTCTTCTCTAATGATTTAGTTACAGGTATAACCTTTCAAAATCTATAGGTAAGTACATATCATCTCTCTGGCACTCACAGATATTTGCTTGACTCCTTGAATTACTCTGAAATTCACTGTCTTTAAAAGAAAATGGTGAAGAGTATACTCCTCTAATAAGGTCCCTGCCATTCATTACTTGGGTGTTTTCTGACCTCCATCAAATGTGCAAATGTGTTTACTTACCTGGCTCATTTTGAAAATTAAAGGAGATAACATATCCCAAAATCTCAGCATCAATGGCTGATACATAGAAAGTACTCAGTAAGTGGTAGATGCTGCTGCTTGCACTCTTAGTGGAGGTGACTAGGAAATGAATGAAACCTCTTTCTGTCCTGCTGCCTTCCATCTTTCACAGCTCCCATCCTCCACCCCAAGATTGGCATCCTTCTCTCCTCTATACTTTCTTTTTTTTTCCCTGGCAGAGTCACTTCCTGATCTCTGTCCTTTGGCAACTCTTTCTTTTCCCTCAATCTGCAGCCCCCGACCACCTCTCTCCGCCCAGCTGTCACAGTGCCCCTCCTTACCCCAGTGAACGTCCTCTGTCATATTGCCAGTTCTTCTCTCACTGACACGAGGCATGACTAAAACTGTCAGTCATCTCCTACAGACCCACTTATATTCACTTTATAAATGTATCAGTCAGCCTCTGCTTTATGAAACAGAATACATTCAGGGTCATGTCCATGAACACCAATTATTGTTCTGTCCTACCCAGTTAAAAGAACTATTGAAGTATATAGGTTGCTTGTCCTTATGCTAAACGGATTTCTATTAAAATTTATTGTCAAGAAAAAAGATAGACTCTTCAGACAAAAGTGGGTAGGTCCTGTGGTCTGATAATGAAGCATATCTACATTGTCCATATGTTATGCAAATGTACTCCCTCTATCTTCTTCCCTTGCACTTTAGTGATTTTCTTTTTTGTGTGCTTTTCAGGTTTGTTTGTTTTCTGTTACAGGAAAGAGTACGGAAAGACCTATGGTATAAAGTCCATAGCCAATGTATTTATAATCAGAATATAACTTCTCCTAAATGTGATGATCTCCAATCTTCCATCTGTCTACAAAATTAAAATTCTAACACTTAATCATTTTTTATTCAATATTTATATTATATACTAGAGGCCCAATGCACAAAATTCAGTGGCTTGTCTCAGCCCTCGCAGCCGTGGCTTCTTCTAGAAGGTCATCTGGAAGGACGTCTGATTGGTCTAATTAGCATATTATGCTTTTATTATTATAGATTATTATAGATGTGATTTTATTGTCACTTCCTTCAAACCTCTTTTAGAATTAAGTGAGATAAATAGTATATATATCATAGAAATTGCATTAGTTTCCTAAAGATGCCAAAAGAAATTATAACAAACTAGAGGCTCGGAGCACAAATTCGTGCATGAGTGGGATCCAGCCGACCCACCCTGATAGGTCTGGGCTGGCTGAGGGGAGGGGCTGCAGGCAGTTGGCTGCCAGCCCCACCCTCTGGTCAAACTCCCAGTCAAACTCTGGGTCAAGGGGTCAATTTGCATATTAGCCTTTTATTATATAGGATTGGTTGGCTACAAACAACAAAAATTTATTCTCTAAAATCTCTGGTGACTTGAAGTCTGAAATTAAGGTGTTGGTAGGACCACGTTCACTTTGGAGACTCTAGGAGAGGATTCTTCTTTGTCTCTCCCTGGCTTCTGGTAATTGCCAGTGATCCTTAGCATTTCTTGGCTTGTAGACCCATCAGTTTTAGCCTCCATCATACACATCTCCCTGTGTGTCCCTCTGTGTCTGTGTTTTCTTTTCTTATAAAGACTAGTCACTCAATAGAACCTACTCTAATTGAATATGGCCTCTTCTACACTTAGTTATATCTACAAAGATCCTATTTCCAGATAAAGTCACATCCTGCTATCCTGAGTAGACATGAATTTTAGAGGGTGGGCACTGTTCAATACAGTATGGATACCAAATTTCTTTGCTTTTCTGTTTGGTTTTATTTTAGTCAGCACCACCTGCTATCATCTCTTTATGGTAATTCCTTCAGCAATACTCCCTTCTATGTCCCAACTTTAAGTCTTTGGAAGAGGATAAATCAAGGCAAACAAATTAAATTAGTTAAGTTGGTTCGCCTCTTAGGAGTTGTTAACATCTGTTCATATTTTTTTCCCCTGAATAACATGGTTTTAAAAAGACGATTGCAAAGCAAGTAGCCTATATTTGAATTGCAGTCCTCTGGTGGTTGGGACAATGGCAGAGACTTTCAGATATTAGCTAGAATCTGTAAGCAGTGAAGTACTGGTCTTCAGTAAGCAGCATCTAATAAGCAAGTGATAAAATTCAAAGGAAGAAGAAACAGCCTATAATCCGCATTAGATATATTTATTTGTAAATAACATGCTCAGAAATATTGTTTAGCACAAAGACTCATTATTAACTCCTTCTTCTGAATTTTCTATGGCACTAAGGGAACTGCTGTTCACCCATTGCTTTAATCAGAAACCTTAATGACACAGACTCTTCTCTGTCCTTCCTCCTCTGCAGCTAGTCAGTCATCACATCTTCCCAAGTCTACCTCACATTATTAAATAGTTCATTTCCTGATTTCCCATCCTTTTTGTCACTTCTTTGGTTCAGTTTCCCATTACCTCTCTTCTGTACCTCAATGAGAGTAGTAAAACTCATCTCTGTATTTCCACATCCTATACATGTGATTCTCCCACTCTAGTACTGCTGAGATGTTCTTCATAAAATGAAATTCCTCTCAATTCCTTCCTACAGACTAGAAGGAATTTATAGGGCATGAGAAAGCTATAATGATCTGGTTATCTACCCACTTCTAATTTCATTTTTTAACATTACTCACATGTGTTCTGGGCTGTAATCCAGTAAAACTGCTGGATTATACATACTTTCTAGGTCCAGCTAACTGTCTCTGGGATGTCTTCTTTCCAAGACAGAATCAAATGCTGTGGTTTTTCTGCTCACATAACATTTTAGAATATTCTAGAGGCCTGGTACACAAAATTCATGTATGGAGATGGGGAGGGGGGTGTTCCTCAGCCCAGCCTGCACCCACTCTATTCAATCTGGAACCTTTCGAGGGATGTCTGACTGCCCATTTAGGCCCAATCCCACAATCCAGGACTGCTGGTTCCCAACTGCTCACCTGCCTGAAAGCCTGATCACCCGCTAACCACTCCCCTACCAGCCTGATTGACACCTAACTGCTCTCCTGCTGTCCTGGTTGTCCCTAACTGTCCTCCCTTGCAGGGCTGGTCACCCCTAACTGCCCTATAGGCCTGATCACTCCCAACTGCCCTTCCCTGCAGGCCTGCCCCCCCAACTTCCCTCCCCTGCCAGCCATCTTGTGGTGGCCATTTTGTGTCCAAATGGGGGAAGCCATCTTTGACCACATGGGGGAGGCCATCTTGTGTGTTGGAGTAATGGTCAATTTGAATATTAGCCTTTTATTATATAGGATACCACTAGTACATTGACTATGTATCATTTTTAATATTGTGAATGTGTATCCTTTTCTACAAATACCCTAAGTGCAATAGTGTAGTAAGACAGGCTTTGGGGGCCTCATACCAGTACATGGTAAGTCAGATCAGGTTCACTTTCACTTTCAGCCAGGTGCTAAGTAGGAGTGTGGGGAAAGGAGGGAGTAACTACTTCAGGGGAGAGAGTGGGTTCTGGGATGGCATCAGAGAGGAGTATTGGAGAAACTTTGATTCCTGATGAGTGAGAATGAAGATAGCTGACATGTACAGAATTAGTGGTGACTAAATCAGCATGATCAAAGAAAATACCTGACATATTATTTCATTCAGTGAGTATTTTAATGTCTACATCTACAAAAGATACAATAGTAAATACAACAAAATAGGTCATTGCCTTCATGGAGGTTTTAGTTTGCTTTTGTACAAACACCTGTTTTCCATTTGCTATCTTCATTATCTCCCTTGCTCATCACAGTGCCTGTACAGTGATTTTTGTATGGCGTTGTTAAACATGCACAAAACTCCCTCCCTACCAAATACCAGATAGTTAGGTGATCTTTTTTCTAATCTAATCATTTATGAAGTGAATACTCTTTAAGCATTTTTTCTCTACTAAATTTTTTGTGTGCTGTCAGACTTAAAATGATGGTGAGGCAATCCAAGGGAATCAATCAATATGTGCTGGTAATAGCAGACATCAAACTCTTCAGTATCTATAACATCTATTACATGTTCCAGTTTTTAAACTAATAAAACTTTAGCAGAGGAGGACACAATGTGAACAGAATTTACACCTCATCTGCTAAGTTAAAACAACCTAAGTGTATTAGAAAAAAAACGCATGAACTTCAAATGTACCATTTGGCCAGATAATAGAGACAGAAATAAAAATATTAGTTTTTAAGGCTTCAATATTATCTTTGTCAACACTATCATTACTGCCAAGAACTAGTTTTGGATGAATAGCTACTCTGTGTGCATTATGTACTAATGTTCTACTACTGATGTAAGAGTCAAATGCCAGATTCATACCCAGATAAAGCTTAGGATAGGGGGCTTGAGAAGTTCATTCCATTGATGCTAACGAAAATACTTCCAGTTATAAAATAAATAAGTCACAAGATGAATATATAGCATAGAGAATATAGTTAATAGCCCAAAAACTTTGCAAGCTGACAGATGGTTACTCACCTTAGTTTAGTAATAACACCCACTCATGGAAATATCAAATCACTATGTTGTACACTTGAAACTAATATAATATTTCATGCAACTATACTTTTTTAATAAAAGAGAAATACACATATAAACATAAATGTGGGAGTCATTGCTAAAGTTAAGAAACTGATCCTTATAAACTGATATATCTCGTAATAGAAGTTAGTGTTTTTATTGACACTCATGTTCTCAACTTGATGATTCATTTACCTGCATGTGGCCAGTTTCTAAGTGTGTGTGTGTTATGAACGAAACCAGGGTTGCCACACTGCCTGCACATGCACTGCTTCAATTGGTTCTGCCCCTAACCTCTGCTGGCGAGCTGGCAGGCATTTCAGAGCAGAGAAAGGATGAGCACACCAATGCACCTAAACATTCTCATTGCTGCAGTCCTACCAAACAACGAAAACACGCCTCTTGTTAAAAATGAACCAGGAGGATAATTCTTTATCTGCTAAAAAGGAAAAGGGTCATTTGTGATATTTAGCTGATATAACTCAATGACTTTATTAACAGAAAATTCCCAGCATTAAACAAACACACAAAAAGATGCCTTTCCTTGCTAATGTTAAAAATCAAGGAAAAACTCATTCCATGGTTAATTAAACCAATCTGAGCAAAGCGTTTGGCAATGTTTTAAGATGCCTTGGGGACAAGATGAAGTAACCAGCTATTGTTTCTGTCCTGTGCTTGTGACTTCCCCTCTCGAGTTTCTTTCTCTGGGTAGCACATTGCTTCAAGTTGATGCTTCTTCCACAGTCTGAGCTGGCCTGGGCCCGATGTAATCGTGAGTGCAGCACAGTGAGTTTGCTAAGAACCACACTTTTGCCACCATTTCTGCTCTTATGTGACCATTTTGTGTTGGTGCATAACCTTAACCTTTGTGATTGTATTAGATATTTCAAAAACAGTAAAATCCTGCCTCTCCTAAATAAATATAGATCCACCACTCTTTATTTCTAGTTGGCAGTGGCTAGGAAAATTGACGAGCAGAGCTAGAAGAAAGGCAAACTAAAAGGGGCTAAATCAAATCTAGTTCCAGCAGCAATCATGGCACAAAATAAGTTTTTTCATAGAATTTGTTGGGAAAATGTACCTGAGGAACCAGAAGGATTAGGAAAACCTTGCCAGGCACTGCAGGGTGCAGCTAAAGGCAGGCTCATTGAAGTTTCAGTTCAAAAAATGATAAGGTTTAATAAATCTCTGTGGGTAGATTTATCTCATAATTGCAGATCATATTTATAGGACTGGGCTAATTAGACTTGATTTGTATATGCTTTAGGCTTAATTGGAAGTCAGTTTTTCTTGTGTTACTTCAAAAGAGATTCTTTGTTAATGTGGAAAGAGTTAACTTTTGTATAAGCTAAATTATAAAAAAAATGACATTTTCCTTTTTTGCATTTGAATTGCCTGCTGCTTTGCTATTATGACATGTAGTCACTTTTATAAACAGAGTAAAGCTACTGATTTTTTTTTCTGGCCTGTGATTTGTGATAATGAAACATGATATTTAGAGATAAATCTGAAAAAGAATCCAAGAAGGTATTTATGGCAAAGCAGATTTAAACGTTAATAAAGGAAACAAAAGGATAACAATAGGAAAATTTCCTGTGCAAACTATCCTTTGTTTAACAAGGCCTCTTATGATGGCTGGTTAATTGTTTAAAAAAAAATGCTACACCTAAAATACTATATCTCATTCCAATAAAAATCATTATATCTTTGAAGTATTTAAATGAGCATAGATACAAATATGACTACCATTATACGTTGGTTCCATTAATAAGCCATTATTATTTAAATTTCACATTAATATTCATCCATTCTGAAATTTTGTCTTTGGATTTCCATAATGTTTCTCTTGGTCCTCATTAGGGTATCTTCATACATATGCTGCTTATTGTTAATGTGGCTACATTTTAGTGCCATCCCAATTATGTATGAAATCCGCAGTCACTTAAACACATTGCCATAGTGATTATTATGTAATACATAAAGAAGTTTTCTTTATGGTTCAGATTGCTTTCCAAATTATGGAGGGGTCCAAGGATATTAGGAGAGTTTTGATATTTTCTTTGTGTCACTCTTTTCCTGGAATTATTTTCCAATTGTTCTTTCCACAGCTAAACTTATGAATTAACAGATTATGTGTACAGTTACATGATAAATTTTTGTCCAACAGATTGGGACAAAATATTTGAAAAAGACACATCTGATAAAGAACTCTTATTCATAATATCTAAAGAACTCTTAAAACTCAAAAATAAGAAAACAAACAATCCAATTAAAAAAATAAAAAAACACCAAAGGCCCTAACAGACCCCCTCACCAAAGAAGATATATAAATGGTAAATAAGTATATGAAAAGATGATTCCTGTCATAAGTCATCAGGTAAATGCAAGTTAAAACAATGAGATATCACTACCTATTTATCAGAATAGTGCAAATTCAGTACAGTGACAACACCAAATGCTGGTGAGAATGTGGAGCAACAGATAATCTCGTTCATTGCTTATGGTGATACAAATGATACACTTACTAGGAGGAAGATAGTTTGGTGGATTCTAACGAAACTAATCATACTCTTACCATATAACCCAGCAATCCTGCTTTTTGCTATTTATTCAAAGGAGTTGAAAGCATATGTTCACTCACAAATCTGCACAAGGGTATTTATGACAGCTTTCTTTATAATTGCCCAAACTTGGAAACACCCAAGATATATTACAGTAGGTGAATGAATAAATAGCTGTGGTAAATGTAGATGATGGAATATTATTCAGCACTAAGGAGAAATGAGCTACTAAGCCATGAGAAGACATGGAGGAAACTTAAAGCTACATTACTAAGGGAAAGAAGCCAAATTGAAAAGGTTGCATACTGTATGCTTCCAATCATATATCATGCTGGAAAAGGTAACACTATAATGGCAGTAAAAAGGTTAGTGGTTGCCAAAGAGTTAGAAAGGGAGGGTGGTATTAATGGGTAAAGCACAGAGGACTTTAGGTAGTGAAACTACTCCATATCATATTACATTGGTGTCTACATGTCATTCTGCTTTATTCAGAAACCATATAATGCACGATGCCAGTATTGAGTGAAACAAAATATGAACTATGGGCC
The DNA here is from genome assembly GCA_004026665.1 of Murina feae. Classification (NCBI taxonomy): domain Eukaryota; kingdom Metazoa; phylum Chordata; class Mammalia; order Chiroptera; family Vespertilionidae; genus Murina; species Murina feae. The sequence continues at coordinate 60,590 of PVJC01004977.1, forward strand.
TTTGGTGGTAATGTTGTGTTAATGTAGGTTTATCAATAGTAACAAATGTACAGTGTGGTGACAGATGCTGTTAATAGGGAAAGTTGTGCATGTGTGGGGATATATATATATCTACTCTATAAAAGCGAAATATTAAAATTAACTGTTTCTCTGAGACAGGGTAAGCCACGCCCACCAGCCAATCAGAGCAGCTGTATGCAAATTAGCCCAGCCAACATGGCGGCCGCCACTCACGGACCTGAGTAAATGGTAGTTTCCATTGCAGCAGGAGCGAAAGTGAAGCTGCGCCCGCTCAGCTCAGCTCAGATTAAACTGCCTCTAGCAAAACACAGCTTTGAAACAATGTAACGATCATAGAATCCTCGGGAGCTGAAGGAAAGAGCAGCCTGGGCACAACCAGTAAAAGTAACAATTGTTTCATTATAGACACTACCAGGTGAAGCAAAGAAGAGGTTTCAGTTAGAAGGCCGCCTTAAAGGAACAGTGTATCAATTATAGAAGACCAGGGGTCCGGTGCACAAAAATTTGTGCACTCAGGGTGGAGGGAGTCCCTCAGCCTGGCCTGCCCCCTCTCACAGTCTAGAATGCCTCAGTGGATGTCCTATGATGGCCCCAGTCTGCCAGGCGCCTTTTGTGTGT
>PVJC01004978.1:0-12113 GCA_004026665.1 Murina feae
AGGCAGTAGAGCTTAGTGAGAACACAGGTTCCAGAGTCAGACTGCCTGGGTTCAGATCCTACCTCTGCCATTGACTAACTGTGACCTTGGACAAGTGACCTCAGCTTGCTGGGTCTTCATTTCCTCATCTGTAAAAAGAGGATAATAATAACAATATCCCCTCGTGAGTTATGAAAATTCAATGAGATGACATATGTAAATTGCTTAGCATGGTTCCTGACAGAGTGACCACACTCTAAATACTGTCTTATCCTGCCAGACCTTTCCTTATGCATTCACCTCTCCTATTTCTTCACGCACTGCTCCATAAACTCTGCTATGCTTCTGAATCCAGAAACACTGACTCCCCAGCTATTCTAATACAAAACCTCAACATGACTCCAGGCCTCTGGTGATGTCGTCTTTTATGAATTCTCTCTCCATCTTTCCATGACCCTGGGGCTCTGTACCAGCCCAGCTCACTCACTAGGTTTGCCTTGTCATTCATCCTGTTGTCCCAGAAAGGGTACCTCCCTGTACGGATGGAAGCAGAAATTGCTATGTGAGCTCTGATGAATCCCTTCTCCCTCCTGGACCTCAGCTTTCTCATTTGTGAAGTGAAACCATTGGACTCATTTTATTCATTCTGTTATTTGTTCTGTTATTTATCGAACACTTATTCTATGCCTAGTACTAAGGGAATAGTAGCAAACATGACAGAAATGGTCCCTGCCCTCATGCTGATCACAATCTAGTGTGTAGATAACCTCCCAGTCCTTGCTGTTCTGAAAGTCTGGTTTCCAGGTATTCACTGGATGAACATAGATGTGGTGACACGTGCATGACCCTTAGGGGTTACCAAAAGCAGCTCTCACAGTCTCCCTAACAAGAGTTTTCAGAAAACAGATTGCTCACTTAGTATAAGTAAGCACACACAACAAACACTCGAACATGTCCTCCTGGAAACGGCAGATGTGCCCAAAATACACCGCCCCAGGATAACATAAATCATAGCCTCTCATTCCCACAACAGGAAACACCCAATTCACACATTCCTCCGCAGGGTACAGCAGAAGCATGTCAGCCACCCACCTCGGTGGCCTACAGAAACCCATAAACCCAAAGCACTCAGAGCTGGGGAAGAAAACAGAGGTTACTTAAGGTGGCGAATGGCTGCAGCCAAGGGTTGTTGTTTTTTCTTGACAATCACCAAGGAGGGAAAACCAGAAAAGCTTTGCCCAAGTTGGACTGCTCCAAAACTGGACTTGACAACGTTCGAGCCACGCTCAGTGGCAAGTGATGGGGGTCATTTAGAAAGAATTCCTCTGCTGGATTACAAGTAGGAATGCACAGCTTCCGGGATCCTTTCACTTAAGTATTGCTCATGTTTGAGTCCAAGTTACATGCCAAGCAGGGTACTAAGCACTTTGATGTAATCTAAGTAATTTAATACTCACAAAGGACGTGAGCAAACTGAGCTGGGTGCCACACACTGAACTTGCTCAAGGTCACGTGACCAGCAGGGGCAGGAGGGGAACACAAGACCCAGCGCTCCTGACTCCAGCATCCACACCGTTAACCTCTGTGCCTGCGCTTCAACCCCCTTCAGTGCAGGGTCCCACATCTCTGTGGTCGTATCCCAGCGAACAGGACCAGTGTCATGGCCATGATTCAACTCCAAAGTTAAACACAAGGTCCCTGTTGGTAACTACCGCATACTCTTATACACAGACTCCCCCGCTCCCCCTCCCCCACCCTCAGGGAGACATCTTTCTACCTGGGAAGTGCCTGGATCCACACTGAGGTCTCCTCCTCCTCCCCCGTGTTTGTCGCATCCCTGTGGACACCCAGGGTTCCTGGGCTCTAATGAAGTGGTCGGGAAGCCTCTGCAGCAGCTGCTGCACCCGCTTGTTTTCCTGGGCCCCGGGGGTGCTGCGAGCTCATTGCTGAGTCGGTCCATTCTCTGCTTGACATTTCACGGTTCAACCAGAGGCCCCACAGTTTTTATTACACTTCCAGCCAATTATTCACAGTTGTTATACTGTCTCCAAGTCAGTTTTGTCACTCTTTTTTAATTACACCCCAGCACAACTTAGGTGCTTGTACCTTTTAAAGACGATCTTAAAGATGACACTATTAGAATGTGGGAACCCTTTTATCCGCAAGGTCAAGTGACCCGCAGGGGAGGAAAAGTATTGTGCAGGCATCGCATCAGTAAAGAGAAGGTAACTCAGGTCATGTTTTTATGGAAGAGGCAGCATGCCATTATCTGCTTTGAAACGTGACTAATAAATCTGATAACATACAACACGGTTTAAAGGTGAGACGCGTTAGTGGTGAGAAGAGAGTGTGGCGGGAGAGAAAGCAGCACAGAAAAGAACTCACAAAGCCAGAAGCAATTTTGTTAGTTTGTACATAGGTATTTATTATTAAAAGCACTAGTAAAATTCAGGTAAGATTAACAAATACCTTATGCCTATCAGGAAATACTAGGAATGTGTTGCGTATGAATTCATAAATGGGTGATGTTATCTTTACTTATCTGTTTTTATTTTATTTTTAATATATTTTGATTGTTGATAGTGTTACAGATATCTCCCATTTCCTCCCCTTCCCCCCACCCACCCCTGCACCGAGCGCCTACCTCCCCACCCAGGTCTTCACTACCCTATTACCCAGGTCCATGGGTTATGCATATAAGTATGTAAGTTCTTTGGTTTATGTCTTCTTGTCCCCCTATTTTTATTTATGTTAATGTTGACATTATTGTAGGAGACTCCTCTCGCCTTCCCTCCCCCATTTGCCCACCTCCAACCTCCCCCACCTCCCCCTTCCTTGGCTTTTACCAAATTAGTGTCCGTGTCCATAGGTTATACCTATATGTTCTTTAGCTATTTCCTTTACCTTCTTTATCCAGTCACCCCCTCCCCTCCCCTTGGACACTAGCCAGTCTGTTCCATGTATTCATGCTTCTGGTTCCATTTTCTTAGCTGGAGGGAATTTTATAAATCATTGTGTCCAAGCTCCTCAGCGACTAAAAAGGGAATGGAGGCCAGAAGTTAGATGATTTGCACACGATTATAAAGCTAGGTATCAGCAGAGAGAGAATTAGAACCCAAGTCTCTCTCTATGAGAGAGAAACACAGGAGATGAAGAACAGGGTGAAGGAGGAACAGCCAGGTGAGGGAACTGGATGCTGGATTGTTTAATATGCAGTTCCTTCCCTTTTACCTCACCAGGAGGCCATTGCCCCTCCCCTTCCAATCTGTTGTGCTCCAACAATTTTAAATTATCTTTATAACATTTGGGAAAAGCTTTACTTGCAAATTTAATTATGGAATTAAGCTGTGTTTGCTTTTAGAACACTAAAGACTTGGTATGTGTATAAAAGAGGACTTAGTGTTTCAGACCCTTAATTTTTAATTTCATAGGCATTGACTAGCTAATTTTCTGTCTTAAAAAATTATACTGACAGCCATCACCAACTGATTTTCTTGCTTTTATTTTTGGAAAGATTAAGATTGTTCGCTCCTGCAGTGCCTGGAGAGCTGTGATTTTTTTTTTTTAATCAGTATTTATTTCACTGCTCAGAATCTTTTGTTTCCAGATCAAATTCAGAATGGGTGAATGTGTGTGTAATTGGTTCCTACTGCAAATTATTTTTTAAATACCTCTTCAAAACTCTTCAGGGATAAAAATGAAAAATAAAACATGATTTAAGCCTGAGGTGGTATCCCTGAATTAATTCATACATGTATTTTTATATAAATAGCTATGATGCTTCATTTTCTACTATGGCAGCCACTAGCCACCTGTGGCTATTTAAAAGTAAGTTGCTGTTGTTTTACTTTATTGATTAAGGTATTACAAATGTATCCTTATCACCCTATTGTCCCCTCATCACCCCACTCATGCCCTCACCCCCTCTCCACCCGTGTCTGTATCCATTGATTATATGCATGCATACAAGTCCTTTGGTTGATCTCTCCCCCTTAGCCCCACCCTCCCCTGCCTTCCCTCTGAGGTTTGAGCATCAGATGGATGCTTCTCTGTCTCTAAATCTACTTTTGTTCATTGGTTTATGTTGTTCATTATAATCCACATATGAGTGAGATGGTGTAATATTTATCTTTCTCTGACTGGCTTATTTCACTTAGCATAGTGCTCTCCAGCTCCATCCATGCTGCTGCAAATGGTAGGAGTTCCTTCCTTTTTACAGCAGCATAGTATTCATTGTGTAGATGTGCCAAAATTTTTTAATCCATTCATCTGCTGATGGGCACTTAGGCTGATTCCAAATCTTAGCTATGGTAAATTGTGTTGCTATGAGCATAGAGGTGCATATATCCTTTCTGATTGGTGTTTCTGGTTACTTTGGATATATTCCTAGAAGTAGGGTCACTGGGTCAAATGGGAGTTCCATTTTTAGTTTTTTGAGGAAACTCCATACTGTTCTCCACAGTGGCTGCACCAGTCTGCATTCCCACCTGCAGTGCACAAGGGTTCCTTTTTCTCCACATCCTCGCCAGCATTTGTCATTGTTGATTTGTTGATGGTAGCCATTCTTACAGGTGTGAGATGGTACCTCAATGTCATTTTGATTTGCATCTCTCAGATGATTAGTGACTTTGAACATGTTTTCATGTGTCTCTTGGCCTTCCTATGTCCTCTTTCAAAAAGTATCTCTTGAGGTCCTTTGCCCATTTTTTTTATTGGGTTGTTTATCTTCCTTTTGTTAAGTTGTATGAGTTCCCTGTAAATGTTGGAAATTAAACCCTTATCGGAGATATCATTGGCAAATATGTTCTCCTATGCAGTGGGTTTTCTGGTTGTTTTGTTGATGGTTTCTTTTGCTGTGCAGAAGCTTTTTATTTTGATGTAGTCCCATTTGTTTATTTTCCCTTTAGTTTCCATTGCTCTAAGTACCTGAATCACATTGGCTATATTTCAAGTACCCAATGACCATATAGAACTAGCAATTATTACATTAGACAATTTAGATATAGAACATATGTTTCTATAACTCAGGAAGTTCTATTGGCCAGCACTGCTTAAGGACTAGTAACTGGGAATGTCTCTCCCACATGCCCTTTATTGACCAAATAACATTAAACAGAAGCCAGAGATTCCCTGCACACATGTCAGAAACATCACATGATTTATGTGTCTACACTTTTTAACTTTTTAGATTATTTCACAAGTAAGCAGAGCTAATATCCTTTGAGGCCATGGCTGCTCTCAAACCTTGCTCTTAAGGATAGTTCCTAACACATAAAGCAGTTCAAAAGTTCATGTGTAAGTCATTCATAATTCAGAAGACATTTGCCATAAGACAAATGTTATAAATCATGTGATTTTCTGAGATGAATCACTTAGTACTGAGATTTTTTTTTTAGAAATCAGTAGAAATCATAACTAGCAGAAAATCAACAATAAAATGTTAGCGTTTCGGGGTAGGGAGTTATAGATCTGTAGGAAGAAGGGTATCCTCCACACATACCTCCACACACACAGAACAAGATTAGGTTGCTGATTTAATTAGCCAAGGATACAAAATCTTATTGGAAATGAGGTGGCTTCCAGGATCAGATGCAGCATAGCTTCCCTGAACCAACAGAGTTCTAGCGGTACTGTCAGGATATGGAAAGGTCTTCACACATCTTAAAGCTCAAATCTTGCTACACCGCTGCCCTTTTATAATCACAGTTTATTTACACCAGCAATCTGGAAGAACTCACACCAGCGATGCACGCATTTCTGTTCATGGGACTTTGTACAAAATTCAGACATTTGTGAATTTCCAGTCACAGTCAGCATCACCAAAACAGTACCCTCATCCTGAGAGAAGTAACAAAGTCAAGGTGGGGGGCACCATCAGTAAATTGCCCCAGAAAGCCCATTTCCCAATCCACCCCCTCACCCTGATTTTTTTTTTTTTTTTGTCTTTTTATCTGAGTATTTCAAAGACTGGGTTATTACTGAAGACTATGATCACAAATTCATTTCCCCAGAAAATCAAATCAGGAAAAATCTAATTGATCTTTTAAGTTGGTTGTTGAGAAATAAGATGGTTAAGTTAGAAGAGGTGGATGAAAATTTGTGCAGTGATTCTGGAGGGACTTTTGGTTATTTCCAGAGCTCTGATTATTGGGGATGATTATACTATTTGTTGGTATTTTCAGACTCATAATTGGTAGCTTTGTTTCCCTCAGCAATAGCAAATCACCACACTCTCATATAAACAAGGTCATATTTTTTTCACAAACTAGGGGCAGAGGGAAGAATGAAATATTTTCCAAGGATATGGAACAGAAAGAGAAGAAAAGGAGATGGGACTAAAGAGAATGTTTATGGACATTCTGGGGAGGAGGGAAGAATTGCACTAAGCTGTGGGGAGAATATGATGGTCATGATGTACTTTTTGAAATGCTTTATCGTATGAATCCATTTAATAAGTTAATTTGATTTAGTTAACTAGCTAACTCATTTAATTTGTGCCATAAATTAAAAACAGGAAAAAGAGTTGACTAAGCCCTAAGCAGTTTGGCTCAGTGGATAGAGCGTCAGCCTGCAGACTGAAAGGTCCCAGGTTCGATTTCGGTCAAGGTCATGTACCTTGGTTGTGGGCACATCCCCAGTGGGGGTTGTGCAGGAAGCAGGTGATCGATGTTTCTAACTCTCTATCCCTCTCCCTTTCTCTCTGTAAAAAATCAATAAAATACATTTTTTTAAAAAAGAGTTGACTAAGGGGCATGGATTTCATGAAAGAAAGACTGTGAGGGTATTATTCCCTTACCTCAGGTAGCAAAGTTGTCAGAAGCAACTGTCAGGGCTAAGGAAGCAGCTCTGTGCCCTACAGAACAAGTATGATTCAGGATCCCTTTAAGTAGAAGATAACCAAAAGTCCTGCTTTCCTGTTCTGTATCTTTTAAAAAAAAGGAGGGTGGGTTACAGAGATAATCTTTGAAAATCTGAGGAGAGCTATAGGGAAATGTACATAACACCAAATTTTATATTTAATTAGCAAGAAGTAGTAAACTCCATGTGTATTAGTCAGGATATGCTGCAGCAACAAAAAACCTTAGAAGCTATAACCACAGAAATGTTTCCTTGCTCGTGGTAGTTGCTCATCATGGGTTAGACTGCTCAATCAGGGATCTAAGCTGACATGTCCCTACATACCAACTGGGGTATCACTGGATGCTGGGCTATGGGGAAGGCAACATGGCAGATCACTTTTAATTAGAAATGACATGCAACTACCATTTATATGTCATTGCCAAGCAAGTCACCATGTGCAATCCTTTGTGTGCCTAGAATAATAGATTCAAATTTCAGTGAATAGATGTAACAACTACCACACTAGGTACAGAACCCCTGAACTGGGTGATTTCTAAGTTCCTTGGCAGTTCAAGGTTACCGTGAATCCGAGTAACTTATAATATGCTTATGCAGAGTTTAGCCAGTAAGTCAACATGTCTAAACGACAGACACCAAGAAGGGATTGAGAAGTACAAACTTGGTAACTATAAAATAGTCACGGGGATGTAAAGTACAGCATAAGGAATATAGTCAATACTATCATAAATTATGTATTGCCAGGTGGGTATTAGAATTATCAGGGTTAAATATAAATGTCATAAATTATATAAATGTCTAACCAGTATCCTGTACATCTGAAGCTAATATAATAATGAATGTTAAAAAAAAAAATCAGTGAAGCACCCAGATCTCATGCCTAATTTTTGTCCCTGCTTCCAACTTAGGACCAACTATAAAGAGTCAAATGTGCACTCCTAACCAGTCACATAAGACACCCTACTTCTACTTGGCCTCCTAGAACTTCCCCGGGCCCACAGCCACCAGTCAGGGAGAACCTGGATCCTTTCCTTTTCCCGCCAGAAAGCTTTCCCACTTCTCTGCTTGCCTTTGAGTCTCTACAAAAATGCCAGTGATGGGGGCTGACTCCCTGACTATAACGACCTTGGAATAGATAGCCTTTGCTTTTCTATTAATTAATTTTAAAGAGTCACCAACTCCCCTTCAATCAGATCATCTTTATAGTCAGGACAAGAGTGAGCCTTCCCCGAATAGAGAATGAGCAGAAGTTTTTGGGCTTTTCCACTTGGAGTGAGAATGAAGTAACACTGAGTCTTTCATGGTGCCACTGGGGTCTCCCTACAAGAGAGGAAACTCGGTTCCTCACTAGCACAGTCATTCCAACAGTTCACACATAATGAGGTTGGAACGGACAGCTGCTAAAATCCCTCCCGACCCTGATACTTTGAGTTCTAGGCAGGTGCCTACTGTGATTAAATCCCAAGAGACCAGATTTTAGAATGGTTGAGCGAAGTCTGCCTCAGGGAAGGGAGATTTAGCAAAGTAGCCATGAGAAGACCAAAGCAAGAGAACAACAGACTCAACAGGCTAGTAGAGCTCTTGAACACCGTTAAACGCTGCCCACTGGGCTCCAACCCCCAGTGACTTCAGTTCAGCCCCTTCAGATCTCTACCACCTCTTTTTTCTCAGTTATGCACTTTTGATATTTTCTCAATGTTATGGAAAGTGCTGTTCAAAGGCATCTTTAAGATGAGTCCCCTTGTCAACCTCCTTCCCACTAGGCTGCCTCCTTTTGTGCCTCTTTTGTAGAAAGTCTGTGCTACCATTGACCACACCCATTTTCTAGATGTGAAAACCGAGGTACAAGAGGGGATGTAATTTGCTTAACAAAAAGGCCCGTTGTCAGCCACCCTTTTCTTTGTGACCCTTGAGTCAACTGCAAGACCTAAATTCCCTTTGAGAAGTTTTAGTCCTAGCTTTGATCCAGAGATCACCCAAAAAAAATGGTATTTCTGGGTTATTTACCTTAAAATACTCTACTTCCTATTTTATTTTATTTTATTTTAATTTTATTTTATTTTACTTTTTGTGAATTTGGCCTCTATCATTGCAAGAAAAGTTTATGCTCACTCATGCGTAAGTCTCTGCCTGCCTAAGGAGATTTATGGACTCCGGTCTTAATGCCACTTCCCTTCTAATGATACCTGAGACTGGCATATTCAGCCTGATGATGTACTGAGGGTACTTTGCTCAGCATTTGCACCCTTTCTGCTTTTTCTTCCAGTTAAGATTATAATGATGTCTTATGGCAGACTTAGTAAAGAATGAGAGCCTTATGGATGGTGATCACTTTGTTTCTTCCCACAGTTCCTTATCAGCAGAATCCTTACAATCCGCGGGGCAGCTCCAATGCCATCCAGTGCTACCGATGTGGAGACACCTGCAAAGGGGAGGTGGTTCGAGTCCACAATAACCACTTCCACATCAGATGCTTCACCTGTCAAGGTAGGAGGCCCAATTTCCCAGCTTCCTTCTCAGAATCCTGGCCGTGCTCCCATCCCAGGGACATGCCACAGAGGTAGGCAAAACAAACAAACAAACAAACTAAGGAGAGAGAGAGAGAGAGAGAGAGAGAGAGAGAGAGAGAGAGACCCCTAAAGAGATTTCCCTCGAGCCTGTTATGATAATTCTCCATTAAGCAGTATGGAGAGAAGATGGAGGGAAGGGGGTGGGAAGTGTTGGGATACGGGGGTGAGAGAGGGAGCCTGGTGACCCCAGAATGCTAGTGCTGCCCCAGATGGAAAAAGGCAATTCTGCATGCTTATCTTATACCTCTTTAAAAAAAGTCCTGCCCTGTGCCTAAAAATCCATTTGAGAGTGAATGAAAAAGCAAGCAGTCCTGGCTACAATTCAACATGGCTCTGAGGTGAACATTTATTCTATGACAGTGTGAAGAACTACATTAATGTGACTGATACTTCCTGAGGAGCTACTCCACACCATTGATGTATATTGAATTTATGGTCAATTAAAACCTCCAGATCTTTCCAGATTCTTCCAACCTTAGCCTCATGTATCTTAGGTTGACTTCCCCTGCCACTGAGGAAAATCCTGGATTTCTTTCCTTGGGATCTAACTTAATTCAGCACTGAGCAAACAAATTAAATATTCCCCAATTTGTTTATGGAAGCATAAATGCGATATATTTTAATTGATGTGAATTAAATTTTATATTGGGAATTTGAAAACCCCTTTAATGCAAGTTGACCTGCAAGAGTACCTTAGTGAGTGACCATTTTTATATATCACCAAAAATTGAGGTAGGACAAAGACAATAGAATTGTTATAAGGTAGTTTGAGCTATGACTCTGCAATTATAGTCTTAAGAGAATGTATCTGTTGTCTTTTATTTATGCCAAAATTCAACTGTTTAAAACAATCTTTTAGCTCATGATTCTCTGGGTTAACTGGGCAGCTCTTCCAGTCTGACCTGGCTCTGCTTACCTCTACCTGCCTCATCATGACGACGTGGTGGGATGTGGTGGGTCAGCTGACTGTGTTTGGTAGGTAGGCTGTTGACCTGAGTGGCTCCATATGGCTCCTCATCCCCCAGCTGCTTGGCTTGGACTCATTTGCATGGTGGTAAAGGAATTCAAGTGCAATCAGCAAGACCTTTTCAAGCTTCAGCTTCTGTCACACTTTTTAATGTCCCATTGGCTAGAGCAAGTCAAATGGCCAACCCAGATTCAAGATTATGGAGAAATACTGGGGAGGGCGGGAAAGGGAGGTAGGTAAAGGGGGGGGGGTGGCGCGTAAATGGTAATGAACCAAGAATTGACTTGGGGTGATGAACACACAATACAGTGAACAGAGGTTGTGTTGTAGAATTGTGCACCTGAAACCTGAATAATTTTGTTAACAAGTAGGAAAAATAATAATACATAAATAAGTAAATCTGTAAAAAAAAAAAAAAAAAAAGATCACTGAGATATAAATGTTGCCTTTTCTGGGTGGATCTGCAGATCAGATTTCTAGGGTGTGAATGCAGAGAAGGGAAGAATTTGGCCATTTTGACATCTATCATGGGGAGGTGGTAGAATCTTTTTTAATGAGGACTTTAAGGAGGAAGAAAAGAGTATTATTTTCAATGTCAACTTGCTTAGACATTAGAGATGAGACAAATGAGAGGATTTTGTTTCCAGGGATTAGTTACACTAAATAACTCATTTGAAAAATCTAAAATCTCTATGAATTTCTTTTACAACTCTTGTAATACACACTACTGTACTGACATGAAAGGAAGAGGTGAAAAGCAAAAATAAAAGCAGAAATCCTGCTGTGACTGCCAGGGCCAGATTTAATCCTGACAGTTCATGCTAAACCTGGAAGACCTTGAGCTTTTACTTTGATGGCTGTGTGGATTGTGGAGAGCAGGAGGAGAAGCCTGGAGCTTGGCCAAAGTAGGAATCTAATAGGAGGCCTGAGATTTCCCCTTCCAAGGGTCTTACTCTCAAGGTACAGATGGGTGAGAAATGCACTGGCTGTGGAGAAAGGGACGGTACTGAGACACACTCGCACCAGCTTTGGCACTGGGTAGAAGAGAATAAAACTTGTAACAAATGTCTATCCATAATGCACCCTATATTGTTTATGGATACATCACAAGTGGCAAAACTATAACAAAAAGCAAGGGAACAAGAGTACAATTTGGGATCATGTGGAAAAGGGATGCTTTAGGGAGAGGCCAATAGGCTTCAGAGGTGCTGGTCATGCTCTATTTCATAAACTGGGCAGCAGATGCCTAGGAGTGAATTTTATTTTTCTTCTTTAAATGATACATAGATATTTTATACATTTTCTGCATGCATAATCTAATCTAATAAAAGCATAATATTAAAATTAACCATCTCTTTGGGATGCCTAAGCCACGCCCACCAGCCAATCAGAGCGACTGTATGCAAACTAGCCCAGCCAAGATGGCAGAGGCCCACCGCACACCAGGGTCCAGCAGGGCAGATGGGCGGGAGGAGCAGGGCGGGAGGAGCCAGCAGGCTCTGAGGCTGCGGCCTGGAAATAGACCAATCGTGGGGGCACGCACACGCGGAGGCTTAGCCCACAGTAGGTCTATTCCCAGGCCCCAGCCACAGGGCCGGGAGCTGGCCATCCAGGCCCGGGAGCTGGCCATCCAGGCCCCAGCGAGGGCCTCTGATCGATTTCAGGCAGGGGTCTCCTGTGAGAGGCCCCTGTCTCCCTTCAGAGCTGGCGTGAAGCCCCAGGAGCCAGGAGATGGGCAG